>CM031616.1:5777232-5779732 GCA_018398815.1 Conus ventricosus
TATGAAGGGAAAGGGACAAAGTGCTGAGTCGGAGGGGAGGGCGAGGGGGGGGGGGGGGGAGGCAAGGAGCTGGGAGTCACTGAGCGGAGAGTGGGTGTGGAGGGGGGAGGTGGAGGGGGGGGGGGGGTGCGATGAAGGAAATTGTCTGTTAAAGTGATGTGTTTTCGGCTCCGTGGATGCAGACCATCTCCGGAGCCTCCTTCCTCTCTTCCTTCTGTTCTGTCCGATTCTGTTTCTGGTGGTCCCCTTTGTGCTTGGCTGCTTGGAAATGACTTTGGCAGGAACCAGACGAGACTAGACGGGAGAGAGAGAGAGAGGGGGGGGGGGGAGGGAGAGAGAGAGAGAGAGAGAGAGAGAGAGAGAGAGAGAGAGGAGAGAGGAGAGAGAGAGAGAGAGAGAGAGAGGCTAAGGGGATTGGGTGGAATTAGGGATAATTCAATCCTTTGTATGAAATCGAGGAGTATGTAAAGAGATAGAGCGGCTGTTCTCAGAAATATAGGCTGTGTGAAAGTCACTCGTAGAAAGAAGGTTTGCACTTCGTTTTGAATCGCAGTATAAATGTCATCTATGCCATTT
The DNA here is from genome assembly GCA_018398815.1 of Conus ventricosus. Taxonomy (NCBI): domain Eukaryota; kingdom Metazoa; phylum Mollusca; class Gastropoda; order Neogastropoda; family Conidae; genus Conus; species Conus ventricosus. The sequence goes on from CM031616.1 coordinate 5,777,809, forward strand.
GTAGGTGTTTGAATCGTATCAGTCGAATTTACAGAATGTAACTGACGTGTGTTTTTCAGTTATCCTAAATTGAAGATCAGTACCAAAAAAATCGTGATTTTTAGCAAGAAATAAAATGAAACAGTGGTCCGCGGTGCTTCGTACATTTACGCTGAAAAAAACTCTCAACTACAGAAAGACGTTAATGAAATACATGCGTGTAGGATATCTGTTACGGCTCCATTCCTTGTTCCTGTCTTGTCCACTCTGTTGTCATCAGCCTTCTTATGAATGGCTGTCTTTTCGTGTTGAAAGTGGATCACATCATTGGGAAGTATTTCTTTTTTTTTCATTTGCACCACTGTTCCTGTAATTGTTTATGACCTCGCAGCTTGGAAACCCAGCATTACTCCCACCCCCACCCACCACCACCACCACCGTTTTTGTTTGTTTGTTGTTGGATTTTGTATGTGTGTGTGCTGTAGCAGCCAGTGAACAGACACTGGTATGAACTCTTTATGATCTGGTTTCCATATCCATCAGTAGCACATGTTTCTGAGAATAACTCATAAGAGAGAGAGAGAGAGAGAGAGAGAGAGAGAGAGGGGGAGAGAGAGAGAGAGAGAGAGAGAGAGACTCAAGACTCAAGACTCAAAAACTTTATTACTCAAGGATAGAGATTTTAGGCAGTGCCTATTCTTCCAATCTGAGTAGAGAGAGAGGAGAGGAGAGAGAGAGAGGAGATGAGAGAGAGAGAGAGAGAGAGAGAGAGAGAGAGCTGAATCTTTACATCTGGGACGCGGATGTATCGAGAACACTTCCACTGATTACTTCCTTTTTATTTTTATTTTTACGTGCCGAATATTGATTCATTCTTTCTTGCGAATCCGGTTGCACATAGAGATAAATACTGCGTATCAGGTTTCTGTTTCTCTCTTTTTTTCAAATCTTCCTCTCTCTCTCTCTCTCTCTCTCTCTCTCTCTCTCTCTCTCTCTCTCTTTTGCGTTTTGCGAGGCAGGTACGGGCTGTTCCGAGAATAGGCGGAAACTGGGTCCAATGGGAATGAATTGAAGTGTCGCATGGGTCCCCCTGCTTGTCTGGCTGCAGGTTTGCTGAGCGGATTGTGAGACCCATTAGTGGTGTAATCCATTTGCCAGATTGGGAACGCCTGTCTGCGGGTCTGGCCCCGTCACTGACCCATTTGTGGTACTTCCGTTCTGGCGACGCCGGTCTGTCTCTCTAGCTGTCTGCTTGCTGTCTGTCTCTCTCTCTGTCTGTCTGCGTGCGGGCAGTCTGTCTAGTTGTCTGCGTGCCTGTCTGTCTGTCTGTCTGTCTGTCTGCGTGCGCGGCAGTCTGTCTAGTTGTCTGCGTGCCTGTCTGTCTGTCTGTCTGCTGTGCCGGGCAGTCTGTCTAGTTGTCTGCGTGCCTGTCTGTCTGTCTGTCTGTCTGTCTGTCTGTCTGTCTGTCTGTCTGCGTTGCCGGGCAGTCTGTCTAGTTGTCTGCGTGCCTGTCTGTCTGTCTGTCTTCGTGCCGGGCAGTCTGTCTAGTTGTCTGCGTGCCTGTCTGTCTGTCTGTCTGCGTGCCGGGCAGTTTGTCTAGTTGTCTGCGTGCTGTCTGTCTGTCTGTCTGCGTGCCTGTCTGTCTGCGTGCCGGTCTGTCTGTCTCTCTGTCTGTCTGCGTGCCGGGCAGTCTGTCTAGTTGTCTGCGTGCCTGTCTGTCTGTCTGTCTGCGTGTCGGGCAGTCTGTCTAGTTGTCTGCGTTCCTGTCTGTCTATCTGCTCTGCTGTGTTGCCTGTCTGTCTGTGTGCGGTCTGTCTGTCTGGTCTATGTGTGTGTGTGTGTTGTGTGTTGTGTTGTGTGTGTGTGTGTGTGTGTGTGTGTGTCACTCTGTCTTTGACTTTGTCTCCTTCTCTTTCCTTCTCTCTCCTTCTCTCTCCTTCTCTGT
>CM031616.1:5782232-5802232 GCA_018398815.1 Conus ventricosus
ATATATATATATATATACACACACACATACATATATGTATACATATACTGACTTCCATAAAAAACGCGAAAACAAAACAAGCTGAAGGTTGGGGGTGAATTTTATTGGTCACAATTGTACAGAGTGGAAGCGAGAATTCAACGTGATTTGATTCATTACACCGGTAATGTGTGAAAATGTCATCAGCAATATGTCTTTTGTGTGGAAAATCCAAGGTCACGTGACAAACCAGCTTGAAGTCCTAATACCGTGTGTGGCCACCATTTGCGTTGACAACTGCTTGACACCTGCGGCTCATTGAGTGGACCAGGTGGTTGATGCGTCCCCTTGGCACACCAACCCACACATGGACGATGGCCTGGTGAAGTTGAGCCACTGTTGCTGGTCGTGGACGCAGGAGGTCCAACCGTCTGCCAAGTTCATCCCAAAAATGTTCTATTGGGTTTAAATCGGGACTGAGGGCTGGCCAGGGCAGCACATTGACGTTGTTATGCTGAAGAAATTGCTGGGTGGCCCTGGCGGTGTGTGGTCTTGCATTGTCCTGTTGGAATGTCCAGTTTGGGTGTTGCGCAAAAAAAGGATCGACATAGGGTCTGAGCACCTGGTTGATGTAGCGCTGTGCATTGACACCCTGTCCGCGACCAGGACCAATGTTCTGAAAGATGACTGGTCCTATGGCGTGGTTAATGCCAATTGCACCCCGTATCATAACGTTCGGGCCTCCCAGGGGTTCCGCTCTACCACACAGGAGTCAGCATAGCGTTCACCAGGTCGACGCCATATTCTGACACGATCGTCAGCCATGTCAATACAAAAACGGCTCTCATCTGAGAACAGTATGCGTCCCCACTGCTGCCTGCGCCAGTTGATTCGGGCTTGTGCCCACTGCAGCCTGTCCTGCCGGTGTCTTGGTGTCAGTACCGGACCTCTGCGAGGACGCCTACATGCCAGCCCGTTCTCCTGAAGATGCCGCCGCATAGTGTTGAGGCTGATTCGTTGCTGGAGATTCCCAGGCACCTGTCGAGCAGTGTTAGCGGCTGTTTGCCGCCTGTCCCGCAGATGGGTTCGAACAAGATGGCGATCCTCTCTTTGTGTGGTGACCCAAGGACGGCCTGGCCGGGGACGATCATCAGTGGTACTAGTGACTCGTATGCGGTGCTGCAGACGATAGATGGTTGAGATGTGGACGTTAAAGATGTTGGCGACCTGCCTGGCATCCACACCAGCCTCCAGATGGCCTAGGGCACGATTGCGTTCCTCTGCTCGTAGTCTTGGCATCTCTGTAGCGCTCAGACGGCAAGTCGTTACCTGAACCTTGTAGCGCGGCTTTATAAAGGCTGCATGCCTGCGTACTTGTCGCTGGTTAACTTTGCTCTGCATTGTGTGCACGTGCCTCACATGCAGCAACCAGTTTGCCATTTTTGTTGACCCTCCAATGCCGGGAATGATGTGTTGCTCACACAATTTTTTCACTGCACGTGAGTCTTGGACCCAAACAACTTGCCACAATGGTTCAATATTGTATATTCACCCCTTTTCACCCGAAAAATAGCCTTTCAAATTTTCGCGTTTTTTATGGAAGTCAGTATATATTTCATGTTAAATGTGCGTAGATGATGTTCATTGGATGAAGGGCAGTTAGGACCTTATTCTCCTGTTTTTTTTTTTTTTTTTTTTTTCATTTGTGTTGTTTTTTTTTGTTTTTTTTTCTTTTCTTTTTTTTTTTAATTTCACAAAAAGCAACGCACCAAGACAATTGAACGATCTAAAAACTCGATGTTAAATTAAAAAACGCATCAAGCGCATATTGGGGAATCCAAACAGAAAAAAAAAGTTTAAACTTTAAAGGCAAACCCCCTCTTCTCAATAAAAATTTCCCCCCCCCCCCCAATATGGAAGGCATTAATGTTGTACAAAAACTTTAATATAGGATAAAAGGGTTTTTAAAAAACGCTTAAATTAAATCATTGCAATCCTGGGCCTATGGAAATTTGGGGAAAGTAAAATTTACAGAAAAAACTTCGTTTCCCATTTTTTTATGGAGGCCCCAAGTAATGGAAACTTTTAAACATATATATGTATGTGCGTGTCTGCGTGGGGTACGAGAGAAAACCCCCGCACACATTTCCCCCATTACAACACACACACCACAAAAACACACACACACACACACACACCTAAACAAACACCATTTTGGAAAACATTCTTATTTTTCATATCAATTAAAAATTAAATTTTTTCTAGCAGTTTATTGTTTGGAAACCCCATTTTGTTTGGGGGTTGCCTGATTGTCTTCATCAAGTACTTTTAATATTTTTCCATTTTTTTCGATATTTTCGCTCCTTCAAAAACTTGTTTAAAATTGGGTTTTGTTTTGTTAATTCTACTTTTTTTGAAAAAAATTAAAAATCTTTTTCCCTTTTAAAAATTATTAGGTCTAGCATATCATGGGTTTTTTTGTTTTCTCATCCGTACCAAATAAATAATTCCCAAAAAAGGGAAAATTTTTTCCCAAGGGGGAAAACAATTAATTTTAAAGAGCTCTTTCAAAGTCTTTCGGGGAAAACAGGGGTTGTAAATCACATTCCCATGGGTTTATGGTTAATGGTTTTTCTTTCTTGTTTTTACAAAATTTTCTTTTGTCATATCGATAATTTTGGGGCATTTTTTTCAGCACATGTTTGTTACTAAATTTGTGGCTTTTTTTCCCTTTTTTTTTAATCCATTTTTAATTTTGTTTCTTTAATTTTGCTGTTTCCTTTTTCATTTCCTTATCCAGTCTTTTGGTATTTTAAAGACGCTGTTCCCACTTAACAAAGGCACAAATTTTTAAAGAAAACTTCTTTTGACTTCCACCATAATATATAAAAATTTTAAGATTCCTTTGAAACCCAAACAAATTCTTTGAAGTGCTAAAGTTTTTTCTTTACTAAGGTTACTGTCTAATTTAAAATCTTTTTTTTTCTCTCCCGGCTTTGATCGAATGCACGCAATTAATAATGCAGAAAATTGTCTAAAATCCCTTTTCTCTGCAGTTCGTAAAGGCTTCCCAAAATTCCCAATAAAATCAAGTAAAATGTTTAACGAAATTTTTTTTTCTGCATCCTTTTCTTGTAAATGAATTTTTTTTTCCCCCACTTTAAATTTCCCCATTACAGAAAAATAGGTTCAGTGGCTAAATCTGTACTTTCTTTTGAAATTCTACCTGTTTGAAAAAACCTTTGATTTGTTTGAAAACCCCTTTTCCCCAAAAATTTTGTTACGAATATTGCTTTCAAAAAATTCTTTTTGGACCTTAGGCGTAAAAATTACTTATTTCGGGCATAAGGAAAAAAATTATTATCTTCCACTTAGGGTTGTACATGAACGCTTTCCTTACCCAGGCTTTTTTTAAAGGTGATATATATTTTCGGGGATGGGTTTTTACCTATCCCCCCCTTTTGTAATTTTTTTTAATACTTTTTTTTAATTTTATCATTTTTGTTGTTCCTTTACAAATTTGAAAAAAAAAACCCATTTTTGAAAAATAAAGCAATTTTGGGATTCAGGGGAAATTTGGTAAAAGGACCCCAAAAGAAACCCGGGTTTTGTAGCCCCTAGGGATTTTGGGAAACAGCACTCTACCTATGGTGTTATAACCTTTTTGTCTTTATTTTGAACGGTTTTGGATTTCCCCAAAAATTTTACCCCTTCTTTTTAATTTTCCCCGTCATATCCGATAGAATTGCGAAACCCCACACCCCTAGAATTTTAAATTTTTGGGGGGGGGATTCCTTTCCCCATTTTAAAATGGGGAAAAATTTAATGTTTGGGGAAATTTTTTCTCTGTACCTAGCCAAACTTTAAAAATTTTTCTCGTATTTCCCAATTTTGAGCCCAGATATTTCCCTCAAATTCAAAAAGGGTTTTGGAAAATTAACTTTTCGTATGTTTTCTTTTTCCCCTTTTTCAAAAGTAAAGGGGTTTTCGTCTGAAAATTGATTTATTTTTAATTTCTTTTGGTTTTCTTTTTTTATGCCTTTGATATCATGATCTTCCCTTTTATTTTTGGTTTCGTTTAGTTTTTCCCAACACCAAAACAATTAGGTATGGAGATTTTAGGGTCCCTTGAGGGGAAAAACCTCTTCCAATTGAAAGGCCGGGAAGAATTTTCCCCTTTCCCTTATTACGTAAAACTTTTTTTTAATGGGTTTAAAAAAAGATGTTCCCATCGTGTTTTCCTTTTCCCCCAAATCCAAAAGCCCCCAGAATTTTTTTATATATGACCATTTAAAATGAATCAAAAGCTTTCTCAAAATTCACGGGAAATTAAAACCCTCCCCAAACCTTTTCCCTTTCTAAAAAAATGAATTTTTTCTTAAAATTGTTCTTTTAAACTATCTCCAATATAACCCTTTTCTGGAACAAACCCGTCTAAACCCTCGTTTAGGGTTTTTTTGGTTTAACAAAAATTTTTTTATTCTGTTGAAAATTACGGGCTAAATTTTTTTTTGTAGGTTACTTTTAAAAGTGTGATAGGTCTCCTTTTCTTCAAGTATTCCCCCCCGGTTTCTCCCCTTTCGGGGGGAACCCAAAATTATTTTTCCTTTTTTTTGTGTTACGCTTTCCCTTTTTTTAGGGTTCCCTCATTTAGAAAAAGGACAAAAATCTCCAAAATTGTCTCCAGAAAAATTTTAAAAGGGGAAAAATTTTCGGGTCACCCCGGGCTTTTCCAGGCTTTATCATTTTTCATATTTTTTAGCACTTTGGTTGCTTCTTCTAAAGTAATTAACCCCCCCAAACTGTTCGGATTTTTCCCTGATTTGTTTTGGCAGGTTTTCGACATTTTTTTCAATTCTATATTACTTTTTCCCTTTTTCCCCGCGTATAGGTTTTCAAAATTTGTTCTTTGTCTTTTTTAAATTTTTATCGTCCGTTTCTGTCAGATTTCTTCTTGGTTTTGTGAAAAGGGTTTTAAGCTTTTCTTTGGGCCTTACAAAATTTCCTTTTTCCAATGCACGGGAAATTTTAAATTTTTTTTTTTTCCCCTTTAAGTTGCCCTTTTTTAGTCTGGATCGTTTTATTATTCCGTAAATTTTTTTTTTTCCTTAGCTCACCCCAGTTTTTCCTTTTTTTTTTTCCCAGATTCCCCGGTCTCTTTCTAGAAAGAAATTTTTGTTTTCCCTTTTTCTTTTATTGCTTTTTAAATTTGTTTTTCCTTTTCATTTCTTTTTCTATTTTTGGAATACTAAAATTTATTGTTTCTGCTCTTATTTCCATAATGAGTTTTCTAGAAATATTTGGGCGGGAAATTTTTTAAACTGAATTTGATCGTTAGGGATTTTATGACAGAGTTTTTATTGTAAGGTTGTTGCTTTTTGGGGCCTTTAATTTTTTTAAATGTTTCTTTAACCAGATTTCATATTGTTTGGGTCTCTTAGAAGGAGGAATTAAATTTCCAGAACTTTATTTTTCCCTTCCCCCTTTTTAAAAAAAAATTATTTATGTATTTTAAAAGAGTGTTTCTGTTCTATTTAAAAAAAAAAATCGGCATAATCTATGAAAAGTATTAAAGTTTTGGGGAAAATAAAAAAAAATTTAGCCTGCTTTGTTGAAATGGTTTTGGTTTCTCCAAGTATATTTTCTCGTGTTTTGGGGTTTAATTCTCTCCATTTATAAAACTAGCTCTAATCTGGACAAAATTTTCGGAAAATTTTCCTTTTGCTCGGCATTATTAACATGTTTAAAAATTGTGTTTAATTTTTTTTTCTGGGATTAAGGCCCCAGGTTTCGGGCCCCTGCCTTTATTATGTTGGGGACATTCAAATTTCTATTTTTGTTTTTTATTTTCAAAAAAAAATACGGTTCGTCATTTTTTTGGCCCTAGTTATTTGCAAATTACTAAATTTTTCCCCAATTGTATTAAATTTATATTATGTAATTCCCTTGACATCTTTAATAGTTTTCTTTATTTTGAATTAAAAATTTTGTTATTAAAGAGTATTGCAAAACTTTGATCGGGTTTTTGGGAAAGGCCCAAAAAACAATTAAAAAACCCTTTTTTAACTTTTATCTGGCGTTCTATTTTTCTAGTGAAATTTAGTGTCCCGTAGAAAATAAATAGAAATTTTTTTTTGTCTTAAGAATTGAAACCAAACCTTTCTTTTACGTTTTCCCCCCAAAACCTTGGGAGTTTTTAAAAACGTTTTGCAAAAAGATTCCCTTCTTCGTTAAATAAACCTTTCTTTTTTTATGTTTTTTTCCCCAGCCATAAACGTGTAAATTTGGTTTTTTAGTCGTGCCGCATAAAAAACCCTTTTACTCAGCAACAATATGAAAAAAAGAAAAAAAAAAACCAATGAAAATGCACAAAATACAAGAATGCATTTCTGAAAAAAACAAAAACTACAAGGGTAAAACCCCCCCCGTCCCAAACTTTAAAACAAAAATGAGTCAAAAAATTTTCTTGAAAACGCGGCAAAACGCAGGGGCAGAGAAGAAGACGAAGAGAAGAAGAGAAGGGGAAGAAGAAGAAAAAGTCGAAAAAAAAAAGGAAGAAACGAGAAAAACAACAAGAACAAAAACCCGAGAAAAAAGGACGCCTTTTAAAATTTAAAAGGGAAAGGAAAAATTTTCATTTTAAACAGCGGCAAACTTTTAAAAAAAAACTTGACTTTCAAAAAAGGGGAAACGTATGCTTTTCCTAAAACTCCATACATATAAATCACCACACACAAGCACGCAAGGGGCCCACGTCTTCGCGCGCGCGCACAAAACCACCACCACCACACACGCAAGCCGCCGCAAACCCCGCTCACTTTACAAAAAAGGAAGGGAGAGGGGTCAGTGGGTGCGGATGGGGCGTGGAATCCGGGGCAGGGCGGGGGTTTTGGGGTGCCTCAAGTTCGTTTATCTGTGAAAACAATTCAACGGGCTTCAAGGCAGGAAAAACTCGGGGCGGGCTCATGTTTTGTCACGGCAGAGTGTGGGTGGGGGGGGGAGGGGGTGGGGGGGTGGGGGGGGTTTGCAAATGTGTTTTTTAAAAACAAGTTAAAAAGATCAGAAAGTGAGAGGGTTTGAGGGGAAAGGGGGGGGGGGGGGGGGGGGGGGGGGGCCCGTTTGGGGGGGCGGGGGAGGGGGGGGTGCGGTGGGGGGGGGGGCGCGGGGGGGGGCACGCGAAAGGGGGGGAAAAAAAGGTTTTTAAGATAAAAGAAGAAAAAAAAAAAAAAAAAAAAGGAAAAGAAAAACCTGGTTGTGGGAGGGGGTGGGGATGGTTTTCCCCCCGTTAAAAGGGTAGGAAAAAAAGCATAATGTTGCCAAAGTTTTTCAAGGGGTTAAATTTAAACAACAATAACCCTCCTTTTTTTCAAAATTCCCTTTCCCAAGAAAACCCAAACAGTCAAACAACCCTCACATCCCCCACTTCCCAATTTCCAATCTGCATAATTGTGCACTTAAACCCGTAAAATTCTTACTTTCTTCAAATCTAAAAATACAAAGCGCTGTTTAAAGAAGCACAGATTACCGTTACCAATTTTCAAGAAAAATCAAAACAAAACCAAAATCAAAAAAAGCTTCAAAACAGCATAGGCGTTCCGGCCCACCTTAAAATCATCCCTTTTCTTACTCGCAGTATCGCTCATCTGCTCGGTTTTAAACAAATTTTAGACGTTAAAAAAAATATAATTTAAAAAAATGCCCACCCACTTCATGGGAAAATCATCTAACAAACATTGTTTTTAAAAAACTTTATCCTGGATTTCTTTTTTGAACACAATAAACTGCTTTACCTTGTTTTATATATTGCAACCCTTGCCAACCCCCCCCCATGATTTACATTTTTTTTCGGTTCTATCCATCAATAAAAATTTTTGTCACATCTCTTGTCAAATTTTTTATCCATCAACATATCCATCAAACCCTTCAGGGATTTTGTTCAACAGTATTAGTTTTCCCCTGACAAAATATAAAGAGAGAGAGAGAAAAGAGAGAGAGAGAGAAGGAGGAGAAGGGGGGGGAGAGTGAAAATAGAAAGGAGAGGGGAAAAAAGAGGGGAGAGGGAGAGGGGGGTGGGGGGAAAGGGGGGGAGAGTGAGGAGAGAGAGAGAGAACAAAAGCATAAAATTGATTGAATTTCTTTATAAAGGGGTTTTTAAAGCGGAAAGGGGAAAAACGGAACAGCGGGGGGAGAGAGTGGGGAGAGGGGAGGGGTGGAGGGGGAAAGGAAGAGAGGAGAAGAAAAAGAGAAAAGAGAGAGAGGGGGGAAAGGAGAGAGAGAGGGGGAGTTTTTTTACATTATCTTTAAAAAATGGTTTTTTTTTGGGAAGGGCTTCAAATGTTGCATACAAAAAAATGGCCCTTGACATTCACCCGTTTTTCCATCCCAATTTCCCGTTTAAATTTAACTTTTCAGATTACCTATCTAAGTCCCCAATGAGTACGATCCCTTTTTTATTTACATTTCAACATGTTTTTAACATCAATCCCTTTAAGAAATTAAAAATTTTCACCCCCCTCCTCTCTCGCTTTTGGTCAAAAGTTTTCTCAATTTAAATCTTTCTTTCAATGAATACCATAAATTTTAATATATCTGATTCATTTTCCATCCATCGGGAAAAAAAACCCACCCATTGAAATTTAAGGGCCCCCCTTTAGTTTTCCCTCAAGTCATCGAATTTTCCCCCTCTGTCAACATCATTCATCAACGACCCAAAAAAAGTTTTCATTAAGAAAATTGGGAGGGAAAGTTTTCCCGCAGCACTGTTTTTCATCGCCTTTAACCCATTTCCCAATTTCCCCCTCCCCATTAACTTCTGTCGCAGGCTTTCCCCCGTCAACTTCGTGATTACTTTTTTTCAACCCAAAAGTTTATTTCGTTTTTAAATTTTTAAAAAAAAAAGAAAATAAAGGGGGGGATTGGGGGGGAGGGGGGGGGGGGAATTTAATATCTTCTGCCCCATGGTATTTCGTAAGTGGACACCATGGGAAAAACTTTTCCGACTGTTAAAAAGCAGGGGGGGGGGGGGGGGGGGGGGGGGAGCAGGGCGGGGGCGGGGGTGAACGGGGAAAGGGGAGTGAGCTGAAACAAAGGAGGAGACCTTGAATTTAACTTAGCTTCCCCCTCCTCCCCCCTCCCTCTTAGGGGAAACGTTCGTCCCCGTGTGCCCCGGGGCTCGGGCCCCGGGGGCCCAAAACGTAATCTTACCCGTATTTCATTTTTTTTTTTTATTAATTTCTTTTTATAGGATACCTAATCCCCGCTTTTTTTACTTCTCTTTGTGGTGACAAAAAAAATACCAAAACTCCCAAAAGAAAACAAAAAAAAAGGAAAAAAGGGTTTTGTTTAAATTTAGTACCCCAGTAATTTAACAATTACAATCACCCCCGGAAGTGGACCATGATAAAACGAAAAGAAACCCCACAAAAAGCACCTTATTTGAAGGTATTTTTTGTTTTTTGAACTTTTATGTGCGGATCTGCTAGCAAGAGGGAAAAAAAAAGGAGAGAGGGGACGGCCGGGGGTTGTGGGGGAAGCCCGAGGAAAAAAAATAGAAAGAAGAGACAGAGGGGAGGGGAGAGAGGAGGGAGGAGAGAGGGGGGAGAGAGGGGAGTGGGAGGGAGGTAGAAAAAGGGGAGAGGAGTGAGGGGGGGGGGGGGGGGGGGAGAAATAAATGGATTAAAAAAAAAAAAAAGCGAGGGGAAAAAAAACTACTTAATTCATGTATGAAAAATTTTTAAAAGAAAATTTAAAAGGTGGGCCCCCCCACCTTTCACACACACAACACACCCCAAAAAAAACCCCAAAACACGAAAGCACGCCCCACAACTCCCCCCCCAAAAACACACACACAATCACCCACCCAAAACCCCCCACCCCCATATGTGCCTTTTATATACGAAACCCCACTCGCGCGCGGGGCCCCACAACCCCCACACAACCCCACCAAAAACACACCACCAAAAACACAACATACCCCGCACACAAAACACACACACACCCCAAAACACGCACACCCCACAAAACACATAAACGCACACACACACACACACAACATACACGCACAAACACAAAACCCTACACGCACCAAAACACACACCACACACCATAAAACGCAACCACCACACACACACACACTTTTTTGCTATATCCAAAAAGGAAAAAAAAAAAAAAAAAAGGAAAACAGCAACAAAAAAAAAAATCTGTATTTGATAATTTCAAATTCACTCACGCCCTTTCTCTCCTGAAGTTGGGTCAATATCCCTCTTTAAATCTATTTTCAGAGTCTTTCCATTTTTTTAATTTTGCCCAAAAATTTTCCCATTTTTATGACCAAGTGGCCCTCGTTGCGAGGGGGCACTGGCTTTCTTAAAAGCTTGGAATTGGCCCGGGTCAAATCCTCTGCAAAGTCACTCCCCGGGCTGTTTCGTTTTTTTCCCGGGGGGGTCAAAACCTCTCCGCGCTTTCCCCCGTGAAAAAAAAACGGAAAAAAAGGATGGGGCGCGGCCTGCGCCTTTCCCCGGGGCATCCTCCCCGACCCCGGTGGGCCACCTTTCCCCAAACAGCTGCCGAAAAAGGGCCTAGTTTTTTTTTAGTGAACACGTCAACCCATTTCTTTTAAGCAGGTCCTCCCCTGTTTTCCCCCTGCGCCCCTCTGATTTCCCTACAACCCTATGTTCCACGAACGGCCGTGTTTTTTCACTGTTTTTGTTCACTTTTTTAAAGGGGCTGGTCTCCTTTGGGGAAACTCGGCCAAAAATGTGTTTTTTTTTTTTTTAATTTTCCCGCGCAGGGTTTGGTAATTCACAGGAAAAATTTTTGTCCCCTTTCTTTTTTTAGGTCCATAAACTTGCCTTCTAGCACTTTTTAACCCGGGGGGTCATTGAGGTTTCAGTCTCTCCCTCTCCCCTCTCAGCGATGAACCTCTTCCTTGGTAAAAGGGCAGTTTCGTAAAGCTGTTTGATTTTTACATAAAGTCCCCTTTCATTGTATTTCGTCTGCACTGCTATCTAAATCTTGTTTCTGTTTTTGCTCATTTATTTTGTCTCTTGGTTTTTTTGGGTGGGGTGGGTCGCTTCACTCGGGCGAAGATGGTTTCCGTTTTTTTCCCCCCCCTTCCAGAAAAATTTTTTGGGAAAAGGTTTTATGTTTATTTTCGGGTTTTGTTCTCCTGCCATAAAACATCTGGTTTTTTAAAAATTTGCCGTCATTGAAAACTTAGTTTTTCCCATCCTTTTAGAAAAGAAGAGGGAAAAAAAAAAAAAAAAAAAAAAAAAAAAAAAAAAGGGAAATGGAGGGAAAAAAAAAAATTTTTGCGCCACGCTCAACCCCACCACTACCTTTTTCATTACTCCAAACTTGCCACAAGAAAGGGTTTAAACAAAAATTTTCACTGTTTTCACGAAAGTAAATCGGCCGTTTCCTGCACGTAGTTCCATGCACATTTGTCCAAATAAGGAACAACTTCTTTCACAAGGGCCGCAGAACTGGAGAGGGGGCAAAAAAGCCTTTAAAAACCTGTTTTTTGCGGAGGCCCCCTCGTCGACCCGTCCCACCGCTTTGGCGAGCCCGGGAAAAAAAGTCTTTCTCCTGTTTTTTTATAATTTCCCCGGGGGTTCACGGGGATGACATTGGAAACAAGCCCCAAAAACACCCTATTGAAGCTAGGAACTAAATTTTAAATTCCCCTTTGGATCATTTTTCCGGTTTTACCTGATTTTTACTACCCTTTTATTTTAACAAAAAGAAAGAGGAAAAACCCCCCCCCCTCCTTTTTATTCCCGCTTTTGTGATTTTTAATTTAAAGACTCTTTTTTTTTTTCTTCGTGTGTTTCACCGAATTGACGGACGAATTCGTTCAAAAAAGCAAAGAATATTGAATCCGTATTACTTCAGGGCCCATATCCAGTAGTAAGCAAAGGGGGAATTTTTCAAAAAAGGGGCGCAAAAAACCCAAACCCCGAATTTTTTTTCCCCCGAAAGGGGGCAATTTCAGCAGGGCCCCGGAGGGAAAATTTCACCAGCGATCCCGGGGCCCGGCAGAGTTGGTTTTTAGCCCACCCCCCCTTTCGCTTGTTCCCCTCAGTGTCTGGGCGTATCTTGGGAGACGCGACAACTGTGGGTGGGGAAGCGGTTTGGGACGGGATCAGTTGCTGCCTGGCCCCGCCCGGCAAGGAGGCGTCGTTCTGCCAACGGAAGAGTTTAAAACTCACACTGTTTTCAGTGGTTAAACCCCATGTTCGGCGAGGGCCGCCGGCCCGCGACAAATTCCCTTTTTTGGGGGGCCCTGTCCCTTTCCGGGGAAAAAGAAAAACCCGGATGGCCAAGCCATTTCCCCCGCTGTCGGGTTTTTTTTTTTTCCCCCGTTGTTTTTGTGTTACCCCATCGGTTCTCTACACGGTTATGAATGCCATAAAATTGTTTCAGTCGATGATTTGGGATTGTTTTTTTAAACCCAGTTATTCTTGAGAAAAAACGTTTAAGCTATAGACAACGGTTTTTGGGTGAAGGCCCTTTAAGACTTAGACAAAAGGTTTTGGTGAAGAAAGTTTAAGACTATAGACAACGGTTCTGGGGAAGGTTTAAGGGCTATAGACAAAAGGTTTGGTGGGAAAACGTTTAAGTATAGAAAAACGGGTTTTGGTGAAGACGTTGGAAGGGCTATAGACAACGGTTTGGGTTTAAGAAGTTGAAGGGCTTTTGGGGCAACCCGGGTTTTGGTTGGGAAAAAGTTGAAAAATATAGACAAAAAGGTTTTGGTGAAGACGTTTAAGGGTTTAGAAACGGTTCTGGAAGACCCGTTTGGTATTCTAAAGTTCCTTGGGGAAAAATGAATCAATGGGTTTCTTTTTTTTAAAATTTTTTTCTGCTCGAACGAAGACACCCTTTTGTGTGTATTTACTGGGCCAACCCCTGTAGTTTCGCTTCTGTATGTCACTGTCAACTGAAGTCGTATAACCACCTTCAGTGAACATGGGAAATGAAAATAGGTTTCAACAATGTATTAACAGAGGGGCGCGGGAAAAATAAAGTTTAGGAAAAATCAGCAATGTTTGCTGATGTTTCATAAAGGGGTTTTAAAAATTTTAAAAGATGTCTAAAGCCGTTTACAGTTTTAGCCGAACCCCCAACGACGAATACCATATTAGGAAAATCACGTTATGTTAGACTACCCTCTCTGGGAGTAATGTTTTCACCTGTTTTGTTTGTGTGTGTGTGTTTATTTTTTTAGTAGGTTAAAAGAAAATCTACCGAAATTTTCTTGGAAAAGAAAGTTTTTCAAAAAGATGTTTTAGAAGGGGTTTAAATCGGGATGAGGGGGGCCCAAAGGGCAATTAGTGTATGTGAAGAAATTGCTGGGTGGCCCTGGCGGTGTGTGGTCTTGCATTGTCCTGTTGGAATGTGCAGTTTGGGTGTTGCGCAAAAAAAGGATCGACATAGGGTCTGAGCACCTGGTTGATGTAGCGCTGTGCATTGACACCCTGTCCGCGACCAGGACCAATGTTCTGAAGATGACTGGTCCTATGGCGTGGTTAATGCCAATTGCACCCCGTATCATAACGTTCGGGCCTCCCAGGGGTTCCGCTCTACCACACAGGAGTCAGCATAGCGTTCACCAGGTCGACGCCATATTCTGACACGATCGTCAGCCATGTCAATACAAAAAACGGCTCTCATCTGAGAACAGTATGCGTCCCCACTGCTGCCTGCGCCAGTTGATTCGGGCTTGTGCCCACTGCAGCCTGTCCTGCGGTTGTCTTGGTGTCAGTACCGGACCTCTGTGAGGGACGCCTACATGCCAGCCCGTTCTCCTGAAGATGCCGCCGCATTGTGTTGAGGCTGATTCGTTGCTGGAGATTCCCAGGCACCTGTCGAGCAGTGTTAGCGGCTGTTTGCCGCCTGTCCCGCAGATGGGTTCGAACAAGATGGCGATCCTCTCTTTGTGTGGTGACCCAAGGACGGCCTGGCCGGGGACGATCATCAGTGGTACTAGTGACTCGTATGCGGTGCTGCAGACGATAGATGGTTGAGATGTGGACGTTAAAGATGTTGGCGACCTGCCTGGCATCCAACCAGCCTCCAGATGGCCTAGGGCACGATTGCGTTCCTCTGCTCGTAGTCTTGGCATCTCTGTAGCGCTCAGACGGCAAGTCGTTACCTGAACCTTGTAGCGCGGCTTTATAAAGGCTGCATGCCTGCGTACTTGTCGCTGGTTAACTTTGCTCTGCATTGTGTGCACGTGCCTCACATGCAGCAACCAGTTTGCCATTTTTGTTGACCCTCCAATGCCGGGAATGATGTGTTGCTCACACAATTTTTTCACTGCACGTGAGTCTTGGACCCAAACAACTTGCCACAATGGTTAAATATTGTATATTCACCCCTTTTCACCCGAAAATAGCCTTTCAAATTTTCGCGTTTTTTATGGAAGTCAGTATATATTTCATGTTAAATGTGCGTAGATGATGTTCATTGGATGAAGGGCAGTTAGGACCTTATTCTCCTGTTCTTTATAATTCACGAGGTTCACGGGGATGACATTGGAAACAAGCACACCAACACACCGTATTGAAGCTAGGAACTCATTTCATTCCTTCGGATCAGTTTGCCGGTTTTACCTGATTTTTCACTACCCTTCATGAACAACAAGAACTGAGAATACCCCCCCACCCTCCGTCTTTATTCCCGCTTTTGTGATTTTAATAATGACTCTTTTTTTTTCTTCGTGTGTTTCACACGAATTGTAACGGACAGAATTCGTTCAAACACGCAAAGAATATTGAATCCGTATTACATACAGCCTATATCAGCTAGTAAGCAAAGGGGGACATTTTTCAAAAGGGACGCAAACACGAAACACGAATGTATTTCCACGAAAGGGGACACTTTCAGCAGACCCTGGAGGGACATTTCACCAGCGATCACCGGGCCAGGCAGAGTTAGTCTAGCCCCCCACCCCCCCCCCCCCCCCCCCCCCCACCCCACCCCCACCCTTTCGCTTGTCTCTCAGTGTCTGGGACGTATCTGGCAGACGCGACAAACTGTGGGTGGGGAAGCGAGTTGGCACGGGATCAGTCTGCTGCCTGCCCAGCCTGGCACGCAGGCGCTCGCTTCTTGCCAACGGAAGAGCTAATTACCTCACACTGACTGTCAGCTGGTAACCCGATGCTTCGGCGATGACTCGCCGGCAGCGACAGTTCCGGTTTTATGGCGGCCCTGTCCTTCCGGGAAAATGAAAAAACCCGGATGGTCAGCCATGCCCTCGCTGTCGGTTTTTTCTTCCCCAGTTGTTTTTGTGTTACTCATCGGTTCTCTACACGGTTATGAATGCCATAACTTGACTTCAGTCGATGATTTGGTAATTGTTTATTTAACCGAGTTATGTCTTGAGAAATACGTTTAAGACTATAGACAACGGTTCTGGTGAAGACGTTTAAGACTATAGACAACGGTTCTGGTGAAGACGTTTAAGACTATAGACAACGGTTCTGGGGAAGACGTTGAAGACTATAGACAACGGTTCTGGTGAAGACGTTGAAGACTATAGACAACGGTTCTGGTGAAGACGTTGAAGACTATAGACAACGGTTCTGGTGAAGACGTTGAAGACTATAGACAACGGTTCTGGTGAAGACGTTGAAGACTATAGACAACGGTTCTGGTGAAAACGTTTAAGACTATAGACAACGGTTCTGGTGAAGACTGTCTTGGTATTCTAAGTCTTGGGAAAAACTGACTCAATGTTACATTTTTTAAAGTTTTTTTCTGCTCAGAACGAAGACACCAATGTGTGTGTATTTACTGTCACCACTGTAGTACGCTTCTGTAAGTCACTGTCAACTGAAGTCGTATAACACACATACAGTGAACATGCAAATGAACTCAGGTTTCAACAATCGTATTACACAGAGTGCGCAGAATAATAACAGTGAGGAAACTCAGCAATCGTTTGCTGACTGCTACATAAAGCTTTTAAGAATAAATGATGTCTCACGCCGTTTACAGTTCAGCCGACCTCCAACGACGAATACCATATTAGGACATCACGTTATGTTATGACTACCCTCTCTGAGGAGTAATGTTTTCACCTGTATTGTTTGTGTGTGTGTGTTTTATTTTTTAGTAGGTTAAGAGAAAATCTACAGAATTGACTTGACCGAAAGTTTGTCAACAGATGTTTTAAGCAGGATTACACAATATCTGCGGAATTTATCAAACCCAAACTTTGACAAAAAATCAATGTCGCCCAGGGGACGAATCCGTTAAATTTTGGAGCGGATCCGTGCAGCGGATTGGGACCTACGGGCAGCTGCTCTTCAACACGATCAGCGAGAGAACGAACAAACTGCCGGAACGATTTTTGAAATACTTGGTGAAAAGATGGAGCGTGGACGGAGAACGAACTCACTAAATGTTAGTGCAAATCCTTGCAGAGGCACCGGATAAAAAAGTCGATCCAGGATCCGTTTGTTCTCGGCAGAGGTGTTTACTTTCCCCAGTATCCTTTTCGTTTTAAATGACATTAGAGTGCGTGGGGGAAACGAGTTGACTTTTTTTTTTTAAATGTGGACCTTTTTGATACCATCTTTACCTCGTGCAGTTATTTAAGAATGCTGTGCCTGATCACTTCTGAGGGCTGCTACTGGGTGGGCTGGTCAACAAACAACAGGCCTTGTCTATGCACACACATAACGTAGAAATTTTCTCCCATTTATAGATGAATCGAAGAGGGGACCAAATCTGGTCTTACGTGTGACTACACCACGCCACAACAAACTATAGAATTGAAAATGGTGGAGTTAAGTGCGACTAGCACCTTAAGCATATTTTAAAGGATTTTTTTTTTTTGCGTCATGACGTGCAAAGTGCGCATCAACAGGAGCCCTAGAGTGCCACAGATTGTGAAGCATGTCATCAGATACAGTGATTTACATGATTTAAATGAAGGACACTCAGTGGTTTACATTGGGGAGAACATAGACTTAACCAGTGCCAACTACGATGAGAAGAGATCCAGTGCTTGTGATCATTTTGCGTTCAGTCAGGCTGAATGCTTATTATCAGTTTACTCGGTTCGGTCGGAAATGTGAATATCGTAGTCTGCACACCCCGGCTTGAACTCATGTTCTCGTTTATCACGGGTTAAACTACTGTTATTCTATAAATAAAAAAGGATTTTGAGCGCGCACGCACACAGACAGACAGACAGACAGACAGGCACGCACGCACGCACGCACGCACACACACACACACACACCACACACACACACACACACACACACACAACACACACACACACACACACACACACACACACACACACAGTACTACTGTGTGTGTGTGTGTGTGTGTGTGTGTGTGTGTGTGTGTGTGTGTGGTGAGAGAGAGAGAGAGAGAGAGAGAGAGAGAGAGTGAGAGAGAGAGAGAGGAGAGAGAGAGAGAGAGAAATGAATGAATGAATGAATGAATGAATGATCTTCATCCGATAGCCAGCCTGATGAGCTCTTTCAATAACGAAACAGCGGTCCCTGGCTGGTCCCGGTGACCTGCACTCTACATCAACAACAAAACTATCACAGCACTAACTGGAGAATGATAACTTCTCGTGCCCATGTCCCTTTCAACACAAATCTGTCTTTTAATTAAAGTTCGTTATTTTGACTGGGGCGGGTTGAATGTTCTCCCCACTCTCTGTCTGAAAATTAAAGGCATCTGGTCCCGGTTTAATATCCCTTCCTCTCTCTCACATCTTTAGTCTCTTGTCTGTTCATCTCTCTGTCTGCTTCATGTCCCTTTTAATCCTCTTCTCTCTCTTCTCTCTCTCTTCTGTCTGCTGGCGGGCTGTCTGTTGTTGTTGTTCTGCACTCTCTGTCTGAAATTAAGCTCTGGTCCGGTTTATATCCCTTCTCTCTCTTTCTCTCTCTCTTCTTCTCTCTGTTCTCACTCTCTCTACACTACATCTTCCCATCACCCTTCTCTCCTCTCTCTCCTCTCTCTGTCTGGCTGCTGCTGTCTGTCTGTACTGTATTGTCTGTAACGTCTGAATTAACATCTGGTCAGTTATCCTTCTCTCTCTCTCTCTCTCTGTCTCTCCTCTCACTCACAACACACCACACACACACCACACACACACACACACACCCACACCACACACACACGAGTTACCACACACAATACACACACACATACACACACACAAACACCACACACACCACACACCACACACACACACACACACACACACAAACACACACACACACACACACACACACACACACACACACACACACACAACACACACACACACACACACACACACACACACACACACACACACACACACACACACACACACACACACACACCAACAACACACACACACACACACACACACACACACACACACACACACACACACACACACACACACACACACACACACAACACACCACACACACCACACACAACCACACACACACACACACCACCACACACACACACACACCACACGCACGCACGCACGCACGCACAGCACGCACGCACGCACGCACGCACCACGCACACGCACACACACACACACAACACACACACACACACACACACACACGCATGCACACAACACGCGCGAGCGCGCGTGTGTCTATGTGTATGCTGGGGGGTGGGGATAGGGTGACAAACAAATAATGGGGGAGGGGGGGGGGGGGAGGGCACAAGCGCAGGCAAATGATTCCTTCTTTATCACGGAAAATTCGTACCATGATCAAGGGAAGCAGGATGATGAGGAAGGAGGACAGAGGGGCACTGTACCAATGATCAAGGGAAGCCAGGATGATGAGGAAGGAGGACAGAGGGGCACTGTACAATGATCAAGGGAAGCCAGGATGATGAGGAAGGAGGACAGAGGGGCACTGTACCAATGATCAAGGGAAGCCAGGATGATGAGGAAGGAGGACAGAGGGGCACTGTACCAATGATCAAGGGAAGCCAGGATGATGAGGAAGGAGGACAGAGGGGCACTGCACCAATGATCAAGGGAAGCCAGGATGATGAGGAAGGAGGACAGAGGGGCACTGCACCAATGATCAAGGGAAGCCAGGATGATGAGGAAGGAGGACAGAGGGGCACTGTACCAATGATCAAGGGAAGCCAGGATGATGAGGAAGGAGGACAGAGGGGCACTGTACCAATGATCAAGGGAAGCCAGGATGATGAGGAAGGAGGACAGAGGGGCACTGTACCAATGATCAAGGGAAGCCAGGAGGACAGAGGGGCACTGCACAATGATCAAGGGAAGCCAGGATGATGAGGAAGGAGGACAGAGGGGCACTGTACCAATGATCAAGGGAAGCCAGGATGATGAGGAAGGAGGACAGAGGGGCACTGTACCAATGATCAAGGGAAGCCAGGATGATGAGGAAGGAGGACAGAGGGGCACTGTACCAATGATCAAGGGAAGCCAGGAGAGAGGGGCACTGCACTGTTGGGAGAGAAGCTGGAGTCGTGTCCCTGACTCGTCTGTAATGATTGTTTGACGATCATTAGAAATGACATTCACAACTGTGTATATCAGTGTTGCTTCATCATAGATAATTGGGCTCTTTTGATGAGAAATAATTATTATCTTCTGCCAGTGTGCCATGAAACAAAGACTGGTATGCCCATGAGGGAGGCTTTCGTGGAGGTTTGATGTCGCGTACAACGGCTATCACACGATGGCATCTGCAGGGAGCGGTTCTGTCCCCTGACGCCTTGATGGATCGCTCTGTGCGTGCCCGCATCCAAGGTCAACTAGCCTCAAGCATGTTGGTTCGGCAGTGGATGACAGTACTTCTCTGGGCATCACTGGCACCTTCGACAGTTCCTTTTTCTTTCATACAGACACACACACACTCACACGCACCACGCATGCCCGCGCGCTCACACACAGACGCACGCGCGCACGCATGCGCTCACACACACACTCACTCACACACACACACATAATTATATATATTAATATATATAAATATGAATTTAAACAAAGC
>CM031616.1:5807232-5809732 GCA_018398815.1 Conus ventricosus
GTCCCGTTCACTCTGCACGAAGCGCATAACATGTAAGCAGTGTGTGTGTGTGTGTGTGTGTGTGTGCCTGCGTGCACGTGTGTGGTGGGGGGGGGGGGGGGGGGGGGAGAGAGAGAGAGAGTGAAGAGTATAATGTGTTGGGTGGTGTGTGAATGAGTGTGCGTGTGTGAGAGAGCGCGCGCGCGCGCGCGCGCGTGCGTGCGTGCGTGTGGTGTGTGTGTGTACGTGCGGGTGCGTGTATCCTTTTGTTGCGACTCTTCTATTCCTGTTCGTTTTTAGCCTTTTGTTTTCCGAGGCTATGAAGTTGATTGCTTCTTTTGTGGCGCGCCCATCGTTGATGGGTTATAAACAACATTATTCCTTCCCCGTTGAATCATCTGTCTTGATGCTGCACTCCCGCCCGTCACCCGTCTCTCCCTCTTTATCCCCCCACCCTCTCCCTTTCTCTTTCTGTCTCTGTGTCCGTCAATCTGTCTGTCTGCCTTGTCTTACCTGTCTATCTGTCTGTCTGTTTGCCTTTCTGTCTGTCTCTGAATGTCTGTCTGTGTCTGTCTGTCTGTCTGTCTGTCTCTCTTCATACCTGTTTGTCTGTCTGTCTGTCTTTTTCTCTCTCTCGCTCTCTGTCTTTTTCGCTCTCCCTCCCTCCCTCCCTCCCTCCTCTCTCTCTCTCTCTCTCTCTCTCTCTCCCTCTCTCTCTCTCCCCTCCCTCCGCCTATCTTTTCCTTCTCTGCACGCCTCCTCCCTCCCCCCCCCCTCTCTCTCTCTCTCTCTGTCTCTCTGTCTCTCTCTCTCCGTTCTCATCATCTCTCCCGCTCTGTGCAAAAGAAAACAAAAGAAAAAGAAAACCCGACACAAACAAACAGCGACGGACACGTTCGATAGGCACTAATTCTCCCCTTCAGCAAAAACACAAAAATGGGCCGTGAGGAGCCAAAGGACAAACCCCGGCGCCATGCTTTCCTTAATGCGATCAGCCCGTCCAGTGGGCGAAAGAGAGTTAACGCGATAAATTAACATCTAGGAAACGACTTTAAAAGGAAATTAGGGGGTAGGGGTGGGGGTGGAGGAAAATAGGAGATGTGGTGGGGAGGGGGGAGGGGGGGGGGGGGGGGGGGCTAGAATGGGCCCAAATCACATCGGCCGCTCGCAACCTCCGGCTCTGTGTGCGCCAGCGACAAATTTAATACTGTGGGGAGGGTGGGGGGTGGGGGTGGAGGATGAACAAGCCTCTCCCCAGGCTTATGTACACGCTTAATGCAGATTTGCGTCTGCTGCAGTATATGCATGCACGCGCACAGCGCGTGCGCACCCACGCAATCGTGTATGCAGACGCATGCGCGCCGCGTCCGCACATCAAGCAAATATTAACCGTTCAGTGAACATTTAAGCGAACATTAGTATACACACGCGGGATGTATCTGTCTGGATAGCTCTGTGTTTGTAGGTTTGAACAACAACAACAACAAAAACACACACACACACACACAGTCACACAAACTGGCAAATATGCAGGAACGCACGCACGCACGCGGGCGCACGCACACACACACACACACACACACACACACACACACACACACACACACACACACTCTCGCTCTCTCTCTCTCTCTCGCTCTCTCTCTCTCTCTCACACACACACACACTTACACACACACACACACTTACACACACACACACACACACACACACACACACACACACACACACACTCTCTCTCTCTCTCTCTCTCTCTCTCTCCTCGCTCTCTCTCTCTCTCACACACACACACACTTACACACACACACACACACACACACACACACACACACACACACACACACACACACACACAGGACGCCGCCCTGCTGAGTCGATCAAGATATTTTCAGCAGCCTTATCCTATGAAAGTGAGACTGACAAACAATCGTGTCTGTTCTTCAGGCACAATTGATCCGCGCAGTTTCTATTGTTACGGTGACAGTGGAACTGGATCTTTGTGATGATGGCAAAAACTCCGAAGCCACTTTGAAGTCAATAGTTTGTACAAGCCAGAGGAGAGAGAAACTCCCCCCTCCCCAATCAATTAAATGAATTAGAAAGAAAAAGACATGGAAGGGGGGGGGGGGGGGGGGAGCTTGAGAGAGAGAGAGAGAGAGAGAAGAGAGAGAGAGAGAGAGAGAGAGAGAGAGAGAGAATTCAAAGGATGTTCTGCGAGTTTCTTGACGGTAGGAAAAGGCAGGATGAGTGTGGATAAAGGTAGAAAGGGAGAGGGTAAAATCATTTAATGCTCAATGTAATGGGATTAGGTAGGGTGTCTTTGAATTAGCTCAGAACAGGTGATTTTTATGGCGTCACGGGATGTCCAGTAGAACCTCTTTTTTGTTTATAATCATTTCAAAATGGATAGTAATGCATTCTATTTAGAATAGTAGATATATAAAGAGTTACCTTTGTTAAAGATATGATTTAACATATTTGATCATTTTCAAATGGAGTATGCAAGGTTTTTTTTTCTTCT
>CM031616.1:5814732-5822232 GCA_018398815.1 Conus ventricosus
GGGTTGGGGAGGGGGGGTGTCTGAAGCGAGGTTCAGCTTCGCGGAGTGTGCAGCCTTGATATACGCTGCTTGATTGGGTGGTATTGAATTTGTTGTGTGGCGCTTTTTTTTCTGGAAATGGCGAAGGTCTAGGACAGGGATATGAGGAGGGGGGGGGGGGGGGGTAGAGGAGGTGAGGGAATGTGAAGGTGGAGAGGGCAGGCGTGAAGAATACGAGTCGTGCCAGTCTTACATTCCCCTTCCCTTCATCCCTTTCCCACCTCCCCACCTTCTACCCCCTTCATCACCTTGATCGTCGATTAGAGCGTCGGAAGATGTAAAGTGAGCACCTGTGTACAACAGGAAAGAGAGGCAACTGGAGGAAACAGTTAAGGCAGTCGATCAGAAGAGAACATACTGTCTGCCTTGTAGATCTGATGCCATGTGTATGTGGGTGTGTGTAGGGGGAGGGGTGTGTGGAGAGGGTGGCTGTATCACACACACACACACACACACACACACACACGTAGCAGAGAGAGAGAGAGAGAGAGAGAGAGAGAGAGAGAGAGGAGAGCTCAAACTTTACTGTACACCGGCCTTTGGCCATAATGCATGAAGGTGATGGGTGGAAATGGGAGTAGAGGAGATGGGGGTGGGCGTCTCGAGGCATTTGGAGCGGGCAAATGATGAGAGAGAGAGAGAGAGAGAGAGAGAGTAGTTAAAAAAAAGTTGCTGACGTGAAGAAAACCGAGGGTACTACAAAGCACACACACACACACACACACTCGCGCACGCACCCTGAATTATTATCTCTCAATCCCCGAGCTGGTTAAACTAGTTCAAAGTAGGACGACTGACGTTTTGAGGGCGAGGGCTGACAGGAAGCACCCCGTTCCCCGCCAGCCCAGGTGTCTCCACAGCATTAATTGATCAGAACTCCCCGGTTCCACACCTCGCACCTATCTCCCCAATCAAATTAACCGAAGCACCTAACGTACATCAACTTCCGTTAGCGGGGGAGATGGCGGCTACCCTCGGCAGTCAGCCGAGTACTCCGCCCGTCCACTTCTTTTCCCGCGCGTCGCTCTCGGATTCAATTAGGCGAAGGAGCTATCGTTCGTTAAGTCCGGTGTCTTCTGGAGAGAGGCAGGCTCGATCGGCGGTGAGCGAGTCCGTGTTCACAGCCGTTGATTGGAAGGCGATGACGGTCGTCGATTGATCAGATGAACGCCAGCGGCCATCTGGGGGCGCTTTTCCAAGGCGTGGACTTGCGTTCAGCTTGGGTCAGATCTTCGTTTGGTTTCGAACGCCGAAGTTAAAATCACGAGTACACCCCCTTCGTTGTGTTGTTTGTTTATTTTTGTTGTTGTTTGTGTTTGCTTTGTTTTGTGCCTGATTCAAACACACACACACACAACACACATACATACACACCTCTCTCTCTCTCTCTCTCTCCTCTCTCTCTCTCTCTCTCTCCTCTCTCTTGTCTGTCTGTCTGTCTCTCTGTCTCTCTCTCTCTCTCTCTCTCTCACACAACACACACACGCTACACGCGCACACGAACTTACACAGTTTCTTTGTAAACTTCAGAGTGTCCATGCATTCAAGTACTATGCGGTACTAGCTGGAGAAAACGCAAAACAATAAGAAAGAAAGAAACCATAGAATTAAAAGGAAAAGAAAAGGGAAAGAATGGATGGAAAAATGTACAGAAATGGGTTTCAGGATACACCGGAGGTGGAGGTAGAAGAGGGGAGATGAGAAGTCAGGGTTGGGGTGATGTGTTGCATTTTATCTTTTCTTTTCCCCGATGGCATTCGATCTTTTATGGAATGAAAAACACGACGAAGAGAAACATGTTTGATGGGAATGAATGTTGAAAGCAGGGGGACCCCCCTAAACATCAAGTTTGCGTAAACTTGAACCGTCGCAGTTCTGAGGACCATTGGTCTTTATTAATGTTTGTAGGAGGTATTGCCCTGGGGACCGTGTAGATGGAGAACAGTAGTATGACTTCTGGTGTGTGTCTCTGTAATTCTATGTCGTCTTCCTAAAGGAGAAAATAGCCAAACCGGCGAGGGGAGAGGGGTTAGGGAGGGGGAGGAAGATTAAGGAAAGGGGGGAGGGGGGGGGGGATGCAGCACAAAGACACTAAAGCTGTCATGTGGTTTAGCTCCAGCGACACCCGAGGGTGTGCTTGTCAGCAGAGCGGCCGACACAGGACACACAAACCACGGGGCCTGTATCCACGTTAAGATAGTTCTAGGGTTAGGGTTGATCTTCTGTGGCATTTGTCACCGGCGGCATATCGTGGGTTTTGAGAATCTTCAGCCATATTTACACAAGCACACAAACACACACCACACGCACACACGCACCAACATACGCACGCACATACACACACACACACACACACACACACACACACACACACACGTGCGCGCGCGCTCGCGCGCGCGCACGCACGGATACGCACGCACACACATGTGCGCAGGCATCAAGCACGCACTCTCGCATGTACAAGATACGACAGACACAAAAATATAGTACGCACACGCACGCACACACACCCCACACACACACACCCCACATCACACACACACACACACACACAGAGAGAGAGAGGGGGGAGAGAGAGAGGAGAGAGAGAGAGAGGGGAGAGAGAGAATAATTACAGGGGAATTTGATTGTCCGGATGGTATTTTGTAATGGAAATTTGCCATTTTGCACCCCTGTCCTCTCCCTTTCCCGTCAGGGTACGACCTGTGCTTATTCCACTGCGTTCAGTGGGCCAGAAAACGTTCTCAGGTGCGTACATATAGATTTCTGACACATGAACTTAACTTTTCGCCTTATTGGCCAGTTTTTCATCATTCAGCGTTTGGCAAAGTCAACAATAAAAAATCGGGACGAGAGACAGACAGACAGACGGAGAGATAGGCAGGCAGATAAGACCAAGTGAGTTCGTTGACCGTTATAAAAAATGAAACAATGAGCAAACACTATCTTGTTGTGATGTTACGGGTGTGTGAGATTTTAACATGCAGAGATTGTGTATTTGTCCTTTTTTTCATGTCCCATTTTCTACTGTCTCTTTATTTGGATGCAAAAATAAACATCCAACACCTCGTGGTTTCGACTGGTAAAACATCGGATGTTTTGTCTTTCGTTGGCTTGAATTCTTGTTAAATTACTGTGTGATCCATGTGAAACATCAACACTGTAATAGCCCCAGTGTTACTCCTAACCATCAATAATTTTCGTTTTTGCTATGACTGATTGGCCTATGCAAAGTAGTAGAGGGAAGCCTTCTTCTTTGGCCTCTAGTTTTCTAGTTAAGTCGTATCGGTTAACATTTTCCGTACAATTTTTTGGGGGATAGAAAATGCAGTGAGCGTGTCACAGTGAAACGACGTACCAGCCTTCCATGTCGCTAACAACCGCCAATCGTGGTCGTCTTTCCGCATGACTGATTCGCCACTGCTATCACGTCTCAGTGACTTTCAGTCTCCCTTTTTCTTCCATTTACCATCGATCGGGCGCCATCCTGCAGAGAGAGAGAGAGAGAGCGGCCATTGTAAACGGCTCGCCCAGAAAGTTCCAGTTAGCTCGGGCAATTAGTGGCTTTCAGTTCCTTGGGGAACTCCCTTTCTTCTTTCTCTACGTCATCCGAGGCTTGGGAACTGAAATCGAGGCCAGCATCTCCTGAAACGTTGCAGGCGTTGGGTGACTGGCGTGACTACGGCTGGAATTTTTCTTGGCACGGAAGTCAGAGGAGAGGGTATGGGGTGGGGAGAAAGGATGGGGAAGGAAGGGGGGGGGGGGGCGGAGGGGGACAGGGAGGAGGAGGAGGGGTCGGGGTGGGAGGGAAAGAGGTGGAGGAAAAAACGAAGAGAGACTAAATACAGGCTACGCGCCTCATTTGCATCCCAGACAGGAAATCACGACGTACCATCACCATCTTCATTGCAAGGGCTAGAACCATCCGTTACTCGAATTACTTTCGTTTCATTTATCTGTTTTCGATGAGACAATACTCAGAAGGAAATCTGCAAAGATTGGTCCAACAAGGAACATTGCTCTCTGGCTAGAGTTTTCTTTATTGGTCCATCGTTGCGAGAGAGAGAGAGAGAGAGAGAGAGAGAGAGATATATATATATAGATGAAATATAACCAAAGAGCCTAAAATGATTTTAAAAGTGCTCGACCCTTGGGGAGCAACATTTGTCAATGATGTTAAGGAAGGTTAAAACTCAAGGTTAAAACTCGACAAATTTGTTTTAGCGGCGTTGCGCTGTCATCAGGATGGTCTCTGTTTGCCCACCGCCGATGTTTATATAGCGTGTGGGCTCACGTTTGCGGTTGTTTGCACGTGCGGGTTGGCTGCACGTGTTTTTTGGGGCTTTCAGGTTTTTGTTTTGGATGTGTTCACTAACAACGATTTCCATTTTATGCCTGCAGTTGTTTACTATTTCTGTTTTGGTGTTTAAAGTTGCTAAGTGTGGTTTGCATAGTATTAACCATTTTTCAGTTAAACATAGGTTGCACCTTTTTGAAAAACATTGCTATTGGTGATGCTCTTTTTATGATTTTCCAGGATTTTATTGTAGCTTGTTTTTGCGTCTTTAAGTTTCCAGATATATTTGCTCAGTTCTGTTTGGTTTTTATATTTTTCTTTATTGAATGACTGTTTGTGGTTTGCATATTGGAAAAGAAAATTCTGGAAAAAATAACAAAGGACATAAAATCAAACTCTGATTACAACCTCTGGAAGAACACATACGAAGTTATCCAATGGTTCAAAAAAACTCAATAAACAAAGTAAATACAGTATTTATCACATTTGACATAGTAGACTTTTACCCATCCATAGATGAGGAACTACTCTCCAAAGCCCTGAAGTTTGCCAGTAACCACACAGACATAACAGGGTCAGAAATGGAAATCATTCTCCACACCAGAAACATTACTACACAGCAGAAATGAAACCTGGATCAGGAAAACCAACAGAAACTCAACATTCGACGTAACCATGGGTTCATATGATGGTGCAGAAAACATGTGAACTGGTCGGACTATTCATGCTGTCCAACATCAAGAAAAAACTCGGAAAACAAGTCGGACTGTACAGAGACGATGGCCTTGCTTTCACTAACAAACAACCCAAGAACCATCGAAAACAAGAAGAAAGAACTATGCAAAATCTTCCAAAAAACCCCAAAATTAAAGATCACCATTGAAGCAAACAAAAAGGTAGTGAACTACTTAGACATAACACTGGATCTCAACAACCATATATATAAACCATACAAGAAACCCAACGATACACCTCTTTATGTACCACCAAAAGTAACCATCCACCATCTGTATTAAAGACCATACCCCCTGGCATAAACAAGAGACTATCAAACCTGTCATGCAATGAGAGAGTGTTCAACAATGCAGCAGTGGAATACCAGGAGGCACTACAAACAAGTGGATACAATTACAAACTACAATACAACCCGGACAACAACACAAATAAAAGCAAGAAAAATAGGAAAAGAAAAATCATATGGTATAACCCCCATACGACGGGAAACTCAAAACAAACATAGGGAAAGAATTCTTCAAAATCCTAGCAACTTCATTTCCCAAAAGAGCACAAACTGTCCAAAATATTTAACAAAAACACTGTCAAAACTATCGTACTCATGTAGCCCAACCTCAAAAACCTGATTGACGCATCCAACAAATGAAAATCAACACAGCAAAGAAGGGTGAAGAAAGGAAATCTTGCAATTGCACGAGAAAGGAGCAGTGCCCACAAACAATAAATGTCTCCACAACAACATTGTATACCAGGCCACTGTAACATCAGAAAATGAAAAGAAACATACTAGGGATCACTGAAAACCACTTCAAAACCAGATATGCAAACCACAAACAGTCATTCAATAAAGAAAAATATAAAAACCAAACAGAACTGAGCAAATATATCTGGAAACTTAAAGACGCAAAAAACAAGCTACAATATATTCTGGAAAATCATAAAAGAGCATCACCATATAGCAATGTTTCAAAAAGGTGCAACCTATGTTTAACTGAAAAATGGTTAATACTATGCAAAACCACACTTAGCAACTTTAAACACCAAACAGAAATAGTAAAACAACTGCAGGCATAAATGGAAATCGTGTTAGTGAACACATCCAAAAACAAAACCTGAAAGCCCCAAAAAACACGTGCAGCCAACCCGCACGTGCAAACAACCGCAAACGTGAGCCCACACGCTATAAACATCGGCGGTGGGCAAACAGAGAACCATCCTGATGACAGCGCAACGCCGCTAGAAACAAATTTGTCGAGTTTTAACCTTGAGTTTTAACCTTCCTTTAACATCATTGATATATATATTTATATATATATATATATATATATATATATATATTATATATATGAAGAGGAGGGGACAGAGGGTATACGAAGAGAGAGAGAGATGAAGAGGAGGGGACAGAGGGTATACGAAGGGGAGAGAGAGAGATGAAGAGGAGGGGACAGAGGGTATACGAAGAGAGAGAGAGAGAGATGAAGAGGAGGGACAGAGGGTATACGAAGAGAGAGAGAGAGAGATGAAGAGGAGGGGACAGAGGGTATACGAAGAGAGGGGAGAGAGAGGGAGAGGAGGAAGAGAGAGAAGAGAGGAGAGAGAGATGAAGGAGGAGGGGACAGAGGGTATACGAAGAGAGAGAGAGGGAGATGAAGAGGAGGGGACAGAGGGTATACGAAGAGAGAGAGGAGAGATGAAGAGGAGGGGACAGAGGGTATACGAAGAGGAGAGAGAGAGAGATGAAGAGGAGGGGACAGAGGGTATACGAAGAGAGAAGGGTGAGCTTGGTTATGCAGTAGTGGGATTGGTTGACTCAACTGTCAGCTCTTGAAATTACCTACCATGGGAGTATTAGAAGCCAAAACTGTTAATCTTCAAAATCATACTTCAAAAGTATTTTTTGAGTAGCGAAGATATATAGAAAATGTAGAGTGAAGCCTAGAGGAAAGGTGAAGGACGAAGATTTTAAAAAAGGTCTCGAGCGCTACTATAATTGATCAGAAACTTGTAAAGATGCTTCCAGACCTTCGTACCCCTATCTCCCTAACCTAATCAACCAAAGTACCCAACCTGCATCAGCTTCAGTTATCGGTAGGTTGCGAGTACCCCAGCCCGTCAGCGACCACTTTATTTTGTCGCTGGTCGCTCCCAGATCAAATTAGGCGAAGAAGCTATCCGAGGAAAGCCGTCTCGGCCGCTGCTGAGTGGAGTCAGAGAACAAAAGTTCAGTCACTAGCGACAGGTGAACGCCATGATCTCTTCCGACCGATCAGGAAAAAGTTTACACAATTCGACGAATTGCTTAGCTCGACGTATGTATCCAGTTATACATAAAGGAGACAGAGATAGGGGGGGGGGGGGGGGAAGAAAAAAAGTTGACACATTCACTCCCAAACCCACCACACCATCCCTCCCCATCCCTTTCTGTATGT
>CM031616.1:5829732-5842232 GCA_018398815.1 Conus ventricosus
GTGCCATGCAACACAATATAATCTTGGATAATTGGTTGTTAGGGTACGAGACTTGTATGACCGGCTTCTAGTGCTTAAGGTACGATACTTGCATGACCAGCTTGCATTTCTTTTTGCTAGTGACAGCCTACTGCGCTGGCAATGTCTGTCTGGCAACACGATGTACGAGCTGCTTAATGCTATCGATGTCTTAGAAGTTTTATTCTCTCATCATGTAGCCTGTCCTATCTTTACCGTCGTCGTTCTGTCCACTGTTACGCTTGTGGTGCCGAACATAACTTATCGTTTCAGACAATGAAGATATTCTTATTGTATGACGTTGCATCGCACAGCCTTAGGTTAAAGGTCCATGACGCCATTGCCGTAGGAGCAGTGACACGTGAGTTATCTCCCATGTCTTGGTCACAGCATTATGCCTGGCGGAGCCCGTCCCCGCATTCCGCTGTCTGAACCGTCACTGACCTGAATCGGATACCCATACACCTCTGGATCAACAAATACCTATATACTTCTGGATCAACAAGTACCTATATACTTCTGGATCAACAAATACCTATATACTTCTGGATCAACAAATACCTATACACTTCTGGATCAACAAATACCTATATACTTCTGGATCAACAGATACCCATATACTTCTGGATCAACAGATACCCATATACTTCTGGATCAGCAGATACCTATATACTTCTGGATCAACAGATACCCATATACTTCTGGATCAGCAGATACCCATATACTTCTGTATCAACAAATACCTATATACTTCTGGATCAACAAATACCTATATACTTCTGGATCAACAGATACCCATGTACTTCTGGATCAACAGATACCCATGTACTTCTGGATCAACAGATACCCATATACTTCTGGATCAACAGATACCCATATACATGTGGATCAACAGATATCCATGTACTTCTGGATCAACAGATACCCATATACTTCTGGATCAACAGATACCCAGATACATGTGGATCAACAGATACCCATATACATGTGGATCAACAGATACCCATATACTTCTGGATCAACAGATACCCATATACTTCTGGATCAACAGATACCCATATACTGTGGATCAACAGATACCCATATACTTCTGGATCAACAGATACCATATACTTCTGGATCAACAGATACCTATACTTCTGGATCAACAGATACCCATATACTTCTGGATCAACAGATACCCATATACATGTGGATCAACAAATACCCATATACATTGTGGATCAACAGATAACCCATATACTTCTGGATCAACAGATACCCATATACATGTGGATCAACAGATACCCATATACTTCTGGATCAACAGATACCCATATACATGTGGATCAACAGATACCCATATACTTCTGGATCAACAGATACCCATATACTTCTGGATCAACAGATACCCATATACATGTGGATCAACAGATACCCATATACTTCTGGATCAACAGATACCCATGTACTTCTGGATCAACAGATACCTATATACTTCTGGATCAACAGATACCCATATACTTCTGGATCAACAGATACCCATATACATGTGGATCAACAGATACCCATATACATGTGGATCAACAGATACCCATATACTTCTGGATCAACAGATACCATGTACTTCTGGATCAACAGATACCTATATACTTCTGGATCAACAGATACCCATGTACTTCTGGATCAACATATACCCATATACTTCTGGATAAACAGATACCCATGTACGTCTGATTCAACAGATACCCATGTACTTCTGGATAAACAGAGAGGGGTTTCAAGGCCATGAAATGTTTCAACTTTTCCTGTGGTTTTAAACTCGCGACAGTGAACTCTACAGCCAAAAACTCTTAACCACTGGACCACTTGCTTCCTCAGTATGACCAAACAGCAAAGCCAGCGCAATACATTCTGATATCAAAATAGGTAGTGCACGTTTCCAACATTTGAAGGAAGAAAAGAATAGGAAAAGTATCTAAGGAAGCTGTGTGTGTGTGTGTGTGTGTGTGTGTGTGTGTGTGTGTGTGTGTGTTGTGAGCCCAGTCAGAGACAAAGTAACAAATGGTACCCTGTTGGTTGCATTTTGGGGTGTTTTTTTTATCTTAAACCCTTAAAACTTAGTGTTTAAATACGGAAAGGAGTGGAGCTCAGTTTGTGATCGGTGAGAACAGCTTTAAAAGTTTAGTAGGATTTTTTTAATGGGCCAGACAGACAGACAGACGAAGACAGACACACACCAAAACCACAACCACACACACACACACACCCCAAAACCCCCAACACCACCACACACCAAAGCACAGGAGAGAAGAGAAGACAGACAACAAAGACAACAGACAGACAAGACAGACTGAAAAAAGAGTGGAGAGGGGGAAAGGGAAAGCGAGATTCGTCCTCACGCCCTTGAGAGAAAGGAGAGAGAGAGAAGAGAGGAGAGAAGAGAAGAGAGAGAGAGAAGAGAGAGAGGAGAGAGGGGGAGGAGACAGAAGACAGACAGATTCAGAACAGACAAGGGAGAGGAGTTGCTGCCCCGTACCCCTCCACCCCGCCCTGCGTCGACTAGTTCATGAATATGAATTACCGCGTGTCATTGTCCATCTTTGTCTTACCCCACACAACGTATCAACGACTCCGCACAAACACAAGGACGAAGTACCGCGTTTCATTGTCCATCTTGTCTTACCCACCAACGTATCAATGCTCCGCACATACACACAGGACAGAATGTACCGCGTGTCATTGTCCATTTTGTTTTCCCCCCACACAAGTTCAACGACCCGCCATACACACGTGACAGAATGTACCGCGTGCATTGCCCCATCTTTGTTTTTTCCCCACAAAAGTACAACGACCCCCATACAACAGTACACCCGCCAAAGGTCGAGCTTGCCTGCGGCTGCCGTGTATCTGATTGTCTAGCATTCAGTCAATCTCTCTGTGTCTGTGTGTGTGTCCGATCAGTGTCTGTCTGTGTGTCTGTGTGTTTGTCTGTCTGTCGGTCTGTCTCTCTCTCTCTCTGTATTCTCCCCACGCACGCACACACACACAACACACACACACACACAACACACACACACACACACACACACACACATGCGCGCGCTCACGTGTACACACACACACACACACACGCACGCACAAACCACACCGCACACACACACACACACAACGCACGCACGCACGCACGCGCGCGCGCGCACGCACGCACGCACGCACGCACGCACGCACGCACGCACGCACGCCGCACGCACACACACACACACACACACACACTCACACACACACACACACACACACACACACTCTCTCTCTCTCTCTCTCTGTCTCTGTCTGTCTCTGTCTGTCTGTCTGTCTGTCTCTCTCTCTCTCTCTCTCTCTCTCTCTCTCTCTCTCTCTCTCTCTCTCTCTCTCCAGTCTCAGTGTGTCTATGAGGCTTTTGCGAGACAGACGTGTTCCTATGCATGCACGCACACACCACGCACGAGCGCATACATGCACAGACACATAGACGCCCCGCCACCCCCCACTCTCCCCCTTCCCCCTACACACACACACACACACACTTCCATGATAACTAGGTTCGTTGTGACCAACTAAAGGGACTTGCAGCTCTTTTCCCCATCCCTACACACACACACACACACACACACACACACACACACACACACACACACACACACAGACACACACACACACACACAGGAACCACACAACACACACACACACACACACACACACACAAACACACACACCACACACACACACACACACACACACACACACACCACGACACACACACACGTCCCCAGAAAAGATGCGCTGTGCAGCGTGATCGATTGGCGGAGAAGATTGGCCACGTGTGTAGTGGCGATGACTGGGATAAACCGACAGGTAATGGGAGCGAGGCCAGCCATCAAACCAAGAACCTCCATTTAGTGGGAGGAGGAAGAAGAAGGAGGGGGATGGGAGTGGGGGGGGGGGGGGGGGGGGGGGTAAAAGCGGTCTTTGGTGAAGACTGTAACTGACTCCCGTCCCTAAACCGTCTGGTCAATTCCGACGACACTTCCGTCTCAGGGCAGGCAAGTAGAAACAAGAACGGCAACTCGTGCTCACATTATGAGACGGTTGAATTTCCGTTACGCAGTTGCACAAAATGTCAGAACAAAGCGCATGGACGGATTAGAAGTCCCTCCCACACCTATCAAAGACTTTCCCATCATGGAACGGATTAGAAGTCCCTCCCACACCTATCAAAGACTTTCCCATCATGGACGGATTAGAAGTCCCTCCCACACCTATCAAAGACTTTCCCATCATGGACGGATTAGAAGTCCCTCCACACTTATAAAAGACTTTCCAATCATGGACGGATCAGAAGTCCCTCCCACACCTATCAAAGACTTTCCCATCATGGACGGATTAGAAGTCCCTCCCACACCTATCAAAGACTTTCCCATCATGGACGGATTAGAAGTCCCTCCCACACCTATCAAAGACTTTCCCATCATGGACGGATTAGAAGTCCCTCCCACACTTATAAAAGACTTTCCAATCATGGACGGATCAGAAGTCCCTCCACACCTATCAAGACTTTCCCATCATGGACGGATTAGAAGTCCCTCCACACCCTATCAAAGACTTTCCCATCATGGACGGATTAGAAGTCCCTCCCACACCTATCAAAGACTTTCCCATCATGGACGGATTAGAAGTCCCTCCCACACTTATAAAAGACTTTCCAATCATGGACGGATCAGAAGTCCCTCCCACACCTATCAAAGACTTTCCCATCATGGACGGATCAGAAGTCCCTCCACACCTATCAAAGACTTTCCCATCATGGACGGATCAGAAGTCCCTCCCACACCTATCAAAGACTTTCCCAGCTCGCCTGAACAGCCTGCGGCTGACACACGCGGTCAGCCGCGACAACTTAGGAAATGAACCGAACACACATTAACATGTAAGACTGGCAACACCTTTTTGTCCGTGTGTTCTGTTTAACAACGCTCATTCAGACTTCATCGACTTTCTTCCCGTATTTCTTTCAAACAGACAGACAAACAGACAAACAAACAGACAAAACAGTAAAGGGCACTCGGGAGAACGCAGACTACCGCTAAGGTCGATGGGATCCTGGATCCGCCCCTTTGATCCTGATCCGGACTTCAAATCTGCACCAGCTATGTGTTGGGCTCAATGGTAAACCTCATTTCATGCTATGACTAAGTTTCGTTTAAAACCGGTCCCGTAGTTTTTGCGTAGTCTCGCTGCCAGACGAACAAACCAGACACCGGTGAGAGCATAACCTCCGTGGCGGAGACAGGCTGAAATTCCTGCACACTGTTCCACAGGGACCCATCGGCCACTCACAGCTTCCCGGGCCAAAGGATGCCACCATTGTCTTCACCAGACAGACGACTCGCAGTGTTTTACGCCACCAGAAAGGCGACCTGGACAATGGTGCCTGGTAATAAACTGATGTGAACACGCCACAGACACTTGGCACGCTTCAGTTGACAGGTCTTGATTGTGGAACGCCTCATTGACAGTTCTTTCGACTACTTTCAGCGAAACCACCCCCCCCCCCCCCAAAAAAAAAAAAAAAAAACCACGCACTGCATTTGGTGTTGTATATGATCAACGCATTGGTCCCCAGGCAACTCTTAATGGGGGTCTAAACGCGGTGTGAAACGAAGCAGTCGAGATTGACACTTAGCTCTTAAACAGCTGGAACCGTTGTCCGTGGTAACCGTCTCACAGGAAGCTGTGCAAGAGAGTGAAACTTTACCGATCGTAAAACGGGCTAGTGTTTGTTGATGTTGGTGTGGAGGTCGTGAGTGATGGTGGGGTAGGGGGTGGGGGTTTTCGATTGTGTTGTGACCAGAGTGGAAACTGGTTGTCCATTCTGCAGTGTGTGTTTCGTATATTTACTTTTAACTGTTTTTACTCTCTCTCTCTCTCTCTCTCCTCTCTCTCTCTTCTCCCCATATATGAAAAACACACTCTGTCTATGATATACAGATGAAAATTCAAACATAGAAAGTTAATGGTAAAAGAAACACAACAGATAAGCGCACGCGCACACACACGCACACACGCACCACACACACACACACGCACGCACGCGCATTCCCTCCCGCTGCTATTTTCATTTTGCTGCCGGTATTACTCATCCGACACTGCCTATGGCTACTTCTTGCGACATCATACATTGCATCGGCGGGTAATGGCAGCACTGCGCACACGTATGATGCTTGGGATACGTGGAGAGAAAATGGGTCCCCTCTAATCATTCTCCATTGTCGCTGAAACATTGTTGAGACGAGAGAGAGAGAGAGAGAGAGAGAGAGAGAGTGCGTGTGTGTGAGTGAGTGAGTGAGTTATCGTACTTCCTGCGCCTGTCGCGGCTCTTCCACGAGTTAATTTTCAAGGTTGATGTTAGGATGAGGAGTGTATTAATGCCTGCAGGGAGTCTGATAAAGCGTCGTGACTCGTCTAACTGGTCACTTGTTTACGCATGCGTCGTCATAAAGAGCTATCTCTTCCGTTCGAACAACCAAGGTAGATACTGGGGTGTGGGAAAGTACTGTGGAGCCAGAAAGAACGACCTCAGGAGTTTCCCAACTAAAGGTGTGTGTGTGTGTGTGTGTGTGTGTGTGTGTGTGTGTGTGTGTGTGTGTGCGTGCGTGAGAGCTGGCGTGGATGTGTGATGTTCATGTGTGTATGTGCAGCTAGCTCAGGGTTATAGACTGCTCATCTACTGTCTTTCCATTTCCATAACTTTGTATACGTGAACTATGGTGTGTATGTTATAAGCAGAGTAGCAACTATATTGCTTGTTCTCAGTGGTGTCAGAAGAGAATTCTGTTCGCCAATGCGCTCTCCCCCTGTCTCCTAGAAGAATCAAAGGGTCACCGTTCGAAGAACTGTTCACCGGATTCTTCCAGCTCTCGATCGTGTGCCAAGGTCTGGGATTCCGCAGTTGATTCCCCCCTCTGTCTGTCTGTAACACCCAGCGGACTTTAGAAAAAAAAGGGGGGGGGGGAGGTAGAACAAAACAAAACCTGGCAAACAGGGAGTCGTTGACAGGAAGTACATCTTGCATCGGCCAACAGAACATTGATCACAGGGAGGGGGGCGTACCACTGGTAGGAGGGTTCTCGGAGGGATGGAGACGTTCTTTAGTGGCAGCCTGCTCTGTCCGCCGACCTTACACCCCCCCACCCCCCACCCCCCTCCCTCCGGCCAATGGAGTGCAGTCGTGCTGACACCCTTCCCTTCAGCAACACAACGAAGCGCAAGAAGATGACAGGCGCACGGATGGCCATGTCTTGGAGCTGTAGCTAAACTACTACAACGGTTAGTCATCGCGCGCACGGACTACTACTTACTACTCCCAGGGCCAGCGCCACGACTTTGAAAGGACGAGGTGAGAAAGAGAGGTAAAAAAGAAAGACACGGGGCGAATTGAAAGGACGAGGTGAGAAAGAGAGGTAAAAAAGAAAGACACGGGGCGAATTGAAAGGACGAGGTGAGAAAGAGAGGTAAAAAAGAAAGACACGGGGCGAATTGAAAGGACGAGGTGAGAAAGAGAGGTAAAAAAGAAAGACACGGGGCGAAGACCGGTGAAAAGGCCCGGGGGCACGGTTCATTGACCGGCGGCGACTGCCTCGTGTCGCGCACCGTGAAAAGGCCCGGGGGGCACGGTTCATTGACCGGGGCGACTGCCTCGTGTCGCGCACCGAAGTGGTTAATGATTCAGTGGAGGGGGACGGTTGGTGTCCACTAGGCCTTACCACCGCGCGGGGCAGAGGACGCGGGAAGGTCGTCGTCTGGTGGTGGCGGTGTTGTTCGATGGTGTGGGGAATACTAAAAGCGTGTGACCCCGGAGTTAGAGTGGTGGTGATAGTTGGGGGGGGGGGGGGGGGGGGGGGGGGAGTAAAGCTGATTGCAAGGGACATGAGTGTTCTCTGCACGTGCATAATTTCTCTCTCTCTCTCTCTCTCGTCTTCTCTACTCTCTCTCTCTCTGTCACCGTCTCTCTCTCTCTCTCCCTCTCTCTCCCTCTCTCTCTTCTCTCTCTCTCCCCTCTCTCTCGTTTAAGATTCTTTCGGGTCGTGCTCCCACTTCAATTACAGAGAAATTTAATTTAATGAAAATCGCCATTTTCATAAAAATTGTAATAGCCCGTCCAAGAATAGATAATGTTTAAAACCAGTCTTCACTACTCCGGCTGCTTCTTGTGAAACTGCATTTCACCCTCTCTTGATGTTCATGCTAGCATATACAGCTTTAAAAGGGCACTTCATACCCAACTAATGACTGAATTTTCCAATTCATGCTCTTAAACCCCCCCCCCTCTCTCTCTCTCTCATCTCATCTCCCCTCTCTCTCTCTCACTCCCTCTCTCTCCTCTCCCCTGTCTGTCTGTCCCGTCTCTCTCGCCTTTTCTCTCCTCCTCTCCTCTCTCACTCTCTCTCTCTCTGTCTCTCTGTCTGTCTGTCTGTCCTTCTCTCTCCTCTCTCTCTCTCTCTCTCTCTCTCTCTCTCTCTCTCTCTCTCTCTCTCTCTCTCCTCCCTCTCTCTGTACTGGTCTCTCTCATCTAGTGTCCAAAGGTGCTGCTTGTCATGTGTAAATTTTTGTCTTTGCCTACAGGATGGGGTGCCTGTTCAATGATTTATTTCTTTTTTCCAGAAATGTGTTATAATTTTATTGTTGTGATAATGTTTATTGTATATATTTATCTATCTTCCAATAACCAATTTTTCATGAACTATATATATGACCCCTCCCTCCCACCCCCACCTGTTTTCTCCTCTGTCTGTCTGTCTGTCTGTCTGTCTGTCTCTCTCTCTCCTCCTCTCTCTCTTTCTCTCTCTCTCTCTCTCTCCTCTTCTCTCTCTCTCTCTCTCCTCTCTCTCCTCTCTCTCTCTCTCTCTCCAGCATTGATTGTGTTCTTTCTTTTGTGTTAATCGTTACTTCTTTCTATATATAGCGTTTATGTTATGTTTACTTCTATTCTAGATTAGTTTTTGCTGATGTTGTTATTGCATTTTCATTATATTTCCTTTCATTGAGGGGCCCGGATGTAAACAAAAGCCATTTTGTGCTTATTCCGCTTTTTTTCCCCTCATTTTAAAAAGATTCTTCGTTCGTTCGTTCTCTCTCTCTCTCTCTTTCTCCCACACCCACCCAACTCCCCCATCTCTCTGTCCTCACCTAATCTCGAGTGTACACGTGATGTTTTGTTCTCAATGTGTCAAACCACGACAGAATTTTTTTTCTTCTCTTTCATTTATTAGTTCATGCTGGATTACACCGTCCATTTTGAACACCGATATAAATTTCAAACTTTTATAAAATGGGCCCCCCGAATGACCCGTTAAAAGTCATTTACCATTTCGCGGTCCCTCTTTCAAATTCCTGCTTGTCTCGTCTCTCTCCACTCCTCTCTCCCCTCCTCTCCTCTCCCTCTCTCTCCTCTCCTCTCTCCTCTCTCTCTCTCCCCCTCTCTCCATTTCTATCACGTGTTTTCTGTCCGTCTCTTTAAAAAAAAGGAAGGACATTTTGGTGATCCATAGTGATCTTTTACAGCACTGTTGTCTTGCCCCACAGTGGATATCTTTGACAGCAACTGTTGTCTTGACCCCACAGTGGATATCTTTGACAGCACGTTTGTCTTGGACCCACAGTGGATATCTTTGACAGCACTGTTGTCTTGACCCACAGTGGATATCTTTGACAGCACTGTTGTCTTGACCCACAGTGGATATCTTTTACAGCTCTGTTGTCTTGACCCACAGGGGAAATATCTTTTACAGCACTGTTGTCTTGACCCACAGTGGATATCTTTGACAGCACTGTTGTCTTGACCCACAGTGGATATCTTTGACAGCACTGTTGTCTTGACCCACAGTGGATACTTTGACAGCACTTTTTGTCTTGACCCACAGTGGATATCTTTGACAGCACTGTTGTCTTGACCCACAGTGGATATTTTTTGACAGCACTGTTGTCTTGACCCA
This sequence comes from Conus ventricosus, assembly GCA_018398815.1. NCBI lineage: Eukaryota > Metazoa > Mollusca > Gastropoda > Neogastropoda > Conidae > Conus > Conus ventricosus. The sequence goes on from CM031616.1 coordinate 5,839,761, forward strand.
CAGTGGATATCTTTGACAGCACTGTTGTCTTGCCCCACAGTGGATATCTTTGACAGCACTGTTGTCTTGACCCACAGTGGATATCTTTGACAGCACTGTTGTCTTGCCCCACAGTGGATATCTTTGACAGCACTGTTGTCTTGACCCACAGTGGATATCTTTGACAGCACTGTTGTCTTGACCCACAGGGGATATCTTTGACAGCACTGTTGTCTTGACCCAGGGTGGATATCTTTGACAGCACTGTTGCCCTTGCCCCAAACGGTGATATCTTTGACAGCACTGTTGTCTTGACCCCACAGTGGATATCTTTGACAGCACGTTGTCTTGACCCACAGTGGATATCTTTGACAAGCACTGTTTGTCTTGACCCACAGTGGATATCTTTGACAACACTTTGTCTTGACCCACAGTGGATATCTTTGACAGCACTGTTGTCTTAAACCCACAGTGGATATTTTTGACAGCACTGTTGTCTTGACCCACATGGATAACTTTGACAGCACTTTTTGTCTTGCCCCCACAGTGGATATCTTTGACACACGTTGTCTTGACCCACAGTGGAAATCTTTGACAGCACTGTTGTCTTGACCCACAGTGGGATATCTTTGACAGCACTGTTTCTTGACCCACGTTGATATCTTTGACAGCACTGTTGTCTTGACCCACAGTGGATATCTTGACAGCACTGTTGTCTTGACCCACACTGGATATCTTTGACAGCACTGTTGTCTTGACCCACAGGGGATATCTTTGACAGCACTGTTGTCTTGACCCACATGAATATCTTTGACAGCACTGTTTCTTGACCCACAGTGGATATCTTTGACAGCACTGTTGTCTTGACCCACAGTGGATATCTTTGACAGCACTGTTGCCCTTGACCCACAGTGGATACTTTGACAGCACTGTGCCCTTGACCCACAGTGGATACTTTGACAGCTCTGTTGTCTTGACCCACAGGGGATATCTTGCCCAGCACTGTTTCTTGACCCAAAAGGATATCTTTTACAGCTCTTTTTGTCTTGACCCACAGTGGATATCTTGACAGCACTGTTGTCTTGACCCACAGTGGTTTACTTTGACAGCACTGTTGTCTTGACCCACAGTGGATATCTTTGACAGCACTGTTGTCTTGACCCACAGGGGATATATTTGACAGCACTGTTGTCTTGCCCCACAGTGGATATCTTTGACAGAAACTGTTGTCTTGACCCACAGTGGGTATCTTTGACAGCACATTTTGTCTCACCCCCACAGTGGATATCTTTGACAGAAACTGTTGCCCTTGACCCACAGGGATATCTTTGACAGCACTGTTGTCTTGACCCACAGGGGGTATCTTGACAGAAACTGTTGTCTTGACCCACAGTGGATATCTTTGACAGAAACTGTTGTCTTGACCCACAGTGGATACTTTGACAGCACTGTTGTCTTGACCCACAGTGGATATCTTTGACAGCACTGTTGTCTTGACCCACAGTGGATATCTTTGACAGCACTGTTGTTTGACCCACAGTGGATAATCTTTTACACACTGTTGTCTTGACCCACAGTGGATATCTTGACAGCACTGTTGTCTTGACCCACAGTGGAAAATCTTTGACAGCACTGTTGTCTTGACCCACAGTGGATATCTTTGACAGCACTGTTGTCTTGACCCACATGGAAAATCTTTGACGCACTGTTGTTTTGGCCCACAGTGGATATCTTTGACAGCACTGTTGTTTTTGACCCACAGTGGATATTTTTGACACACTGTTGTCCTTGACCCCACAGTGGATATCTTTTACAGCACTGTTGTCTTGACCCACAGTGGATATCTTTGACAGCACTGTTTTTTGACCCACATGGATATCCTTTACACACTGTTGTCTTGACCCACAGTGGATATCTTGAAAACACTGTTTGTCTTGACCCACAGTGGATAATCTTTGACAGCACGGGTTGTCTTGACCCACAGTGGATGTCTTTGACAGCACTGTTGTCTTGACCCACATGGATATCTTTGACACCCACTGTTGTCTTGACCCACAGTGGATATCTTTGACAGCACTGTTGTCATGACCCACAGTGGATATCTTTGACAGCACTGTTGTCTTGACCCACAGGGATATCTTTGACAGCACTGTGTTCTTGACCCACGGGAAATATCCTTTGACAGCACTGTTGTTTTGACGATCGGCGAACAAAGGAAGAACCGTTTCCACACATGGGGGCCCTGGTTTCAGCGAGCCAGGGGGCGCAATGCCCACACGTCCTGCAGGATCCTCCACCCTCCAACCAGTCGAACATTCCTGTGCGTTCCGCCCCCCCCCCCCCCCCCCCCCCCTTCACTGCATCCCACCCCACCGCTACAACACACACACGCAAAACACAAAACACACCACACACCACACCACACACACACACACACACACACACACACACACAATGTGCGTGCACACACATACAGTGCATGCGCACGCACAC
>CM031616.1:5857232-5859732 GCA_018398815.1 Conus ventricosus
CTTGAAGTGGATTCTTGATTTCGTGGGTTGTGTGTGTTCTGTTTGTTTGGTTTTTCTGTTTTTCTGTTATGTTTGTTTGAGCGTTTCTTCCATTTTGCTTCGTGTTCTTTACCCGTTGTTTATGGGATGGACACTTCATCTTGCACATTTTTTCTTCTGAGAGTGTTTGTTTTGGTGTCTTTTTAAAAGTTTGTTTTTACTTTATGAGGTCCATACTTGATCTTATGCAATGTCCTGTTAGGTTTTGTTTGATTTATGATTGTTTATCCATTGTTCACGAGGCGGATACTATTATGTTTTGCTTTTCTGTCGAAAAAAGATGTTTTCTAGGGGGGGGGGGGGGGGGGGGGGGCGGGAAGATGTTTTGCTTTTCTGTTTGTTTGTTTTGACTTCTTATGGTGGATATTTGATCTTGTGCCTTGTTTTGTCTTTTTTTTCTCTCTCATTATTTATCGTTTGTTTGTAAGATCTATATTTGATGTTGTACATTCGTCTGTTTTGTTTGCTGGTTTTGATGATCATTTTTCTCTAGCTCATTGAGTTGACACTTGATGTTGCGCACTGTGCTGTTTTGTTTGCTGGTTTTCACGTTCTTTTCATATCTTGTTTACAGGGGGTTTTGTGCATTGTCCTATCCTGTTGTTGTTGTGCTTGTTGATTTCAGTTTTGTTTTTGTTTTGTTTTTTTACTTTTTACCTCTGGAAGTTTGCTGTGTGCAAAAAAAAGAAAAGAAAAAAGGAAAAAAGAAGAGAAAAGAAAGAAAAAGCAGACAAAGGTAAGGAACAGAAAGGAGGGGGTGGGGTGGGGGGAGGGCGGTGCGGGGGTGCTGTACTAGGTATGCACATGTTGAAAAGCATGCTTCAGTTCAAAATGATATCCTGCTCTTGGCAGAAATGTGCTCGATGTCGCTTCCCGTGTCTTCAGTGGGTTGATATTAGCCAGATGTGTTCACCTTTCCTTTGGTGGAGCTGCCGACTGTATAGCAGGCAGGTTTTGAGGACAGGTACATTTCTCGCACAATGTTTATGGCGACGATTCCTATCGCTCATTGCTCTCCTCTGTTTTGATCGATAATCTGTTCAGTCTGTCAGGGTCAATATTTGATATGGTGTATTGGTGTGTTCGTTATCTGTTGTTTTTGTTTTTTTTTATTGTATACCGAGTTCATACTATTTCTCTTTTTTTCTTTTCTTTTTTCTTCTTCTTTTTGATTTGTTTTGCATCAGTCCTCGGATCAATGGAGCACCTAAGGTGGTGATTTTTTTTTGTACTTTTTTCTTTTTCTTCCCCTAAGGCCAATATCCATCTCTTCATTTTTTGGTGATTCACACTGTCCTCTTCGTCTGCCAAAAAAAAAAAAAAAAAAAAACAACAACCCAAAAGCGGGGGGAAAAAAATTCCACTAGTAGTTTTTTTTCTCCTTTTTTTTTTCTTTTTTTTTCCCCAACCAATCTCTTACGCACCATGCATAGTCTGTATGTTCTCTTACAAATGGACATATTTTTTTTCTGATTTTAGTGTTTTGGCAATTGATACAAAGTGTCTGGGTTTGTTAATGTACTAATGTGTGGTGTACTGGCACACTCATTCGGATAATGTGTTGCTTATGAATACAAAGGAAACAACATAAATGAAACAAAGGACTTGATTATTTTCAGTTTTTCATTCTGTGTTATACATACACCGCCCACACTCTCTCTCCTCCCCCCAACCTCCCCCCCCCCCCCCCCTTTCTCAAATATGTTAACAGTGGTACTCACCTGTTAAAGACACGATACCAAAGCAAAATGTATGCGTAAGCAACCAATTCCGTATATACACACGCCTCTGGTTTCTTTTTTTAAATTATTGTTTTCACAGAGGTATTGTTTGTCGTGTTGTTACATGATTTTATCCATCTATTAGATTTCCCTCTTTGCTGTTTGTTTGTACATTTAACTGCATGCCTCACGTAATAACAGTTACAGGTTTATTTTCCGTCTTGAACAAGGTCTTCTTTTATTAAACAATTTGATTCATTAATTTCTTGTTATGAATTTGTGTTGCCAAGCATATTCTGCGGTGTTTTTGTTTGTTTGTTTTCTTGTCCGCTTTCTTTCTGTTATGTTGTCTTTGTTGCCAAGCATATTCTGGTTTTTGTTTGTTATTTTGTTTTCTGTGTGTTTATTTGTTTGTTGTTGTTTTTTTGGGGGAGGGGTTGTTTGTTTTATGTCCACTTTTTTCTGTTACGTTGTTTTTGTTGTTAATCAGATGACTTTCTTGTTATCATTTTAGAACATCAGCAGAATAAGAAAATATTTATTTAAAAAAAAAAAAAACTGGGCAGGAAATTTGTGTAATATTTAACTACATTCAGACCAACAACAAAAAAATGGTTTCAATGCACGGACGTAGACTTAACTCTACGAGGACTAGAAATCGTCCAACATACATCGTTTGTCGCATTGTTTCTGTGTGTGTGTGTTTGTTGTTGTTGTTGATGTTGTTGCAAGGAAAGTGA
>CM031616.1:5864732-5874732 GCA_018398815.1 Conus ventricosus
CAGCGAGTGGAAGTGGCGCTTGAGACAAGGACTGTCCGTCAGCTGCGTGAGACGAGGGCTTTAGCAAGGGTGAGACGAGGGCTTTAGCACGGATGAGACGAGGGCTTTAGAACGGACGAGACGAGGGCTTTAGTTAAAGTGAAACGAGGGCTTTAGCGCGGGTGAGACGAGGGCTTTAGTTAAAGTGAAACGAGGGCTTTAGCAATGGTGAGACAAGGGCTTTAGCAATGGTGAGACGAGGGCTTTAGCAATGGTGAGATGAGGGCCTTAGCAGGGGTGAGGAAAGGGCTTTAACAAGAGTGAAACAAGGGCTTTAGCAAGGGCGAGACAAGGGCTTTAGCAAGAGTGACACAAGAGCTTTAGCAAGAATGAGGCGAGGGCTTCGGCGAGGGCTTCCAAGGGCTTTTTGCTTTCAGCAAACACGACACGGGGCTATTTAGCAACAATGAAACGCAGACTTCGGCAACTGTAAGGCGCGGGCAAGGGCAACAGAGAGATGGACCATGAGACGAGGACTCGGCAACAGTTGACATGCCGTTAATGGACGAAGGATCACCAAATAATAATAAACAGATGCAGTTTTCTTCCGCTTCCGTAACGAAACAAGGGCATGTGAATACCTTCAAGCGACCTTTAGCATTTTTCACTTTTGGATGTGTGTGTTTTTTGTTTTTTGTTTGTTTGTTTTCCGTTTGTTTCTCATTTGAGTGGACACAGAGTATGGGTTTTTGTTTTGTTTGGTTAATGCATGAAATAAAACGGTTGTCATCTGAAGGGGGCTTCAATGAAAATTCACTGAATGAATTTCCTGTGCGTGTACACACACACACACACACACACACACACACACACACACACACACACACGCGCGCGCGCGCGCGCGCGCACGCATGCACGCATGCACGCACGCACACACACGCGCGTAAAGTATCCTGTGTTCGTTGTGTTGTTAATTGCTAATTGAGAGCAAGCGGAGAGCCAGGCGCTGCCGACCGAGACTCAGACCACCAGCTCTCTTGTTCTATCGCCTCATCTTGTTTTGGCTACAAAGGATGAAACCTGTGAACGTGAGCTCTGTCAGTGAGAATGTTATTATAATGCAAACACTGACGATCGTCACTCGCTGACGACGGTTTGGGCCAGACCCTAGACATTGAACTCTCTCTCTCTCTCTCTCTCTCTCTCTCTCTCTCTCTCTCCTTCACCCCCCTCCCACCCACCTCGCATCCCTTCCCCGGTGGGCATGGCAAGCCGCACCCGGCTAGCTCTTCCTCCTGGTCGAAGGCATGAACCCGTGAAGTGTTCAAACACAGTGCTGGCAAGTGCAGGAACCCGATCTCTGCATTGATGGACGCGTTGGGGGAAAGATAGGAATCAAACACAAAGACCTGACAGATGGTGCGCACAGGCGAGAGACTTGATACACGGAGGGGAGATCCTGCAGTTTGGGGTGGGGTAGGGGGTGGGGGTGGGGAGGGGGGGGGGGATGTGCTACAGAAGAGAATGGATAGGACTACAGAGGAGAGTGGGTAGTACTAGAGAGAAGAGAGGATAAGGGAATTGGACAGCATCGCAGAGGAGTGGAAATTGCACTGCAGTGGAGAGGAGATAATACGAGGGAAAGAGAGGAGATGGTACAATAGAGGAGAGTAGATAGTGATATAGAGCGAAGGAGGGGGAGGGGGGTGGATAATACTACGATTTGGATAATACCAAAAATGGAAAGAAGAGGGAATAGTACAACGAAGACGAAGATAGTACTGCACACGAGTGGGGGACAGCATTGCAGAGGAGAGGGCATTTTACTGCACATAGGAGAGGTGATCGTACCACAAAGGAAAGGGGATCGTGTTCAGAGCAGAGGAGATAGTACCACATCGGAGAAGGCATAGTACTACAGAGGAGTGTGGATAGCACTGATGAGGGAGAGGATTGTGTACTACAGGAGGAGGGGGATAGTTCTAGAAGAGGGGAGGGGATGATGGTGCTGAAGAGGACAAAGGATTGCGCTACAGAGGACAGGGGATTGTACTACAAAGGAGTGGGGATAGTTCTAGAAGAGGAGAGGGGATAGTACTAATTAGGAGAGGGGATAGTTCCACAAAAGAGAGGGGATCGGGCAGAGGACAGGGGATAGTACTGATTAGGAGAGGGGTTGTTACTACAGAGGACAGGGGATAGTACTGATTAGGAGAGGGGTTGTTACGACAGAGGACAGGGGATAGTACTGATTAGGAGAGGGGTTGTTACGACAGAGGACAGGGGATAGTACTGATTAGGAGAGGGGTTGTTACTACAGAGGACAGGGGATAGTACTGATTAGGAGAGGGGTTGTTACTACAGAGGACAGGGGATAGTACTAATTAGGAGAGGGGTTGTGTACTACAGAGGAGAGGGGACAGTACCAATTAGGAGAGGGTTGTGTACTACAGAGGAGAGGGTACAGTACCAATTAGGAGAGGGGTTTGTACTACAGATGAGAGGGGTTGTGTACTACAGAGGAGAGGGGACAGTACCAATTAGGAGAGGGGTTGTGTACTACAGAGGAGAGGGTACAGTACCAATTAGGAGAGGGGTTGTGTACTACAGAGGAGAGGGGTTGTGTACTACAGAGGAGAGGGACAGTACTAATTAGGAGAGGGTTGTGTACTACAGAGGAGAGGGGACAGTACCAATTAGGAGAGGGGTTGTGTATACTACAGAGGAGAGGGGTTGTGTACTACAGAGGAGAGGGGTTGTGTACTACAGAGGAGAGGGTTGTGTATACAGAGGAGAGGGGACAGTACTAATTAGGAGAGGGGTTGTGTACTACAGAGGAGAGGGGTTGTGTACTACAGAGGAGAGGGGTTGTGTACTACAGAGGAGAGGGGACAGTACCAATTAGGAGAGGGGTTGTGTACTACAGAGGAGAGGGGTTGTGTACTACAGAGGAGAGGGGACAGTACCAATTAGGAGAGGGGTTGTGTACTACAGAGGAGAGGGGACAGTACTAATTAGGAGAGGGGTTGTGTACTACAGAGGAGAGGGGATAGTAGTAATTAGGAGAGGGGTTGTGTACTACAGAGGAGAGGGGATAGCACTAATTAGGAGAAGGGTTTGTGTACTACAGAGGAGAGGGGATAGTAGTAATTAGGAGAGGGGTTGTGTACTACAGAGGAGAGGGGATAGTAGTAATTAGGAGAGGGGTTGTGTACTACAGAGGAGAGGGGATAGCACTAATTAGGAGAGGGGACAGTACTAATTAGGAGAGGATTGTTTACTACAAAGGAGATGGAATAGTTCTAGAGGGGGCGAGGTGATAGTGCTGCAGAGAAGAAAGGATAGTACTTACAGAAGAGGGCATAGTGTTAGAAGGGAGGGGGATAGTACTGCAGAGGAGAAGGGATACACTTACAGAAGAGAGGGCATAGTGTTAAAAGGGGAGGGGGGATAGTACTGCAGAGGAGAAGGGATTGTAGTACAAAGGAGAGGGAGCAGTACTACAGAGGAGAGGGGATTATCTACAAAGGAGAGAGAATGGTGCTAAAGAGGAGAGAGGATTGTACTACAAAAGAGAGGGAATAGTACTTCAAAGAGAGAGGAGAGAATACTAACAGAAAAGAGAGAATAGAATTACAGAGGAGAGGGGGTTGTACTATACAAGAGAGTAGATTTACCGCAAAAAAGAGGGGAGGAGGAGAGAGGAGGAGAAGAGATCGGACAGAAGTGAGGGGATTATACTACAGGAGAGAAGAGATTCAGTGGACTACAGAGGAGAGAGGATAGTGCTACAGAGGAATGGGAATAGTACTGCAGAAGAGATGGGATCTGTAGAGAATCGAGAAGAGGGTTAGAACTACAAAGGGGAGAGAATAGCACTACAGAACAAGGAGAACTAGTGTTAAGTGTCTGAGTCCAACTTGATTAGAATACGTATTCGTCTTTGATTGATTAGTAACAGAATGCTTCCTTATCCATGAAAGTTTTGGAAGCGCGTGTTCGTTGCTTCAGACAAGATCAAGTCGTTAATTCATGTTTCGCTGGTTTATTGTTGTTGTTGTCGTCATCATCATCATCATCATTATTGTTGTTGGTATTGTTGTTGTAATTGTTGTTGTGGTTACTATCAATATCACGGAGAGTGTGCTATTTTTTCATCATTATCATCATCATCATCATCGTCATCATCGTTGTTGTCGTTGTTGTTGTTGTTGTTGCTGCTGCTATGGATTGTTGTTGATTTTGTTACCATTACGGAAGAATGTGATTAAAAAAAAAAATTCTATTTCATGAAACTTTGAAGCAACGAATGCTCTCTCTCTCTCTCTCTCTCTCTCTCTCTCTCTCTCTCTCTCTCTCTCTGTGTGTGTGTGTGTGTGTGTGTGTGATGCTCTTTATCTCTCTCATGCCATCAGCCTGAAGTACTTGCAGCTGGATAGGTTTAGACAAGGTTACTACACTCAAGTTTAAAAATCCACACCCACCTCAGGGATTGCGGCAGAAAGGGACAAACGAGGAGATCGGGGACCTATCCAACACCACCCGGACACCACCGAAAGGACCATACGTTCAGATCAGGCAGCGAAAATGCCATTATCTCATGCGGCGCTTTCGGGAATTGAACGCACACTCCTTTGAAACGTAGCCAAGGAAGCTGCTCAAGTGGCCAGTGCAACGATGGCAGAAGGCGTGTGAATGTTCTTGCCATTCTCAGATAAACGGTGTTAGGCAGTGCAGCGTTGGCTTAGCGGCAGGTGGTGGAGGTGGTGGGGAACAAAGGGACGAACGTCAAGAAGAGAAGGTCGTACCCGGCGAACTGGGGCTGAGCAACAGAAAAACCAACAGCCAGGTGCCAGTCGTCACGCTTCAGCACACTCGGGTAACGCCCTCAATCCCGCCGTGAGTCCCTCCCGTCCGCGACAAAGACCACCGGTGCACTCAGGCTCAGACTCACCAGTGCGCTTCAGCTTAGACCCGCCATTGGCCGGCCACCGATGCTAATCCAACTAAGACCCACCAATGCGCTCTGGCCAAGACTGAATACTCCCCAGCTATGGCTCACCAGTGCGCTCTGCTGAAACCCCCCGCCTCCCAGTGCGCTTCAGCTAAGACCCACCATGAGTGCCATCGCGATTTACTAGCACTTTCCGACTAAGACCCACCGGTATTTTCCATCTAAGACCCACCAGTACCTTCAAGCTAAGACGCACTAGTCCTTCCCAACTGAGATCCACCGGTACCTCCCAGCTAAGACCCATCATACCTCCCAGCTATGACCTGTCAGTACCTCCCAGCTAAGACATATCAGTACCTCCCAGCTAAGACCCATCAGTACCTCCCAGCTATGACCTGTCAGTACCTCCCACTATACCTGTCAGTACCTCCCAGCTATGACCTGTCAGTACCTCCCGGCTAAGACCTATCAGTACCTCCCGCTAAGACCTATCAGTACCTCCTGCTAAGACCTCCAGTACCTCCCAGTTAAGACCCACGATCGAGTGCCTCCAATTAAGACCCCTCAATGCTTCGAGCTACGATCAGTCTGTGCACTGCAGGTTTTACATATCAGCTAGGACCCACCAATGGTGCTTTATGGCTTAGCAAACCCATTGATGCACTCCTTCTAAGACCACCTGTGCTTTCCAGCTAAGATCTTCCACTGCGCCTCTGTAAGATCTACCGATTTGTACTGTTCACACCGTGCGTTTCTCCTTCCTGCTCTTCAAAGGAGCTTCAGAAGTGAGCTGAACCTCACAGCAAAGTGCTGGTGTGTGATGATAGCAACGTGGATGAGCGTGGGGAGAAACACCACTTCTTCACCGTGCTTCGTCGTGTCTAACATAGTCAAGTTGTTTAAAGCCCAGCCAACCACTAGGGCCACACTGTGTTGCACACTGAAAACATCATCAACAACAATAAAACAAAAGCAAAACAAAACAAAACAAAAACGAAACAACAACAAACTAAATAAACCAAACCAAACCAAATCAGCATACAAAACAAGAATTTGGGGCCAGTGTACAAATTCCGGCAAGCTCGAGTAGCCGACCTGCGTAGAATCTAAAATATTCGGTATGTATATGTTCTGTTTGTTAGCACGTCTGTTGAACACACAAAGTAGGCTTTTTGTGTGCTTGTGTTATTTGTTCAGCGAACAGAAGCTACAGCGCTGACAGCTAAAGGAAGAAGGGATGTAACGAAAAACGGTTCTTCTGAATGCCCATCACTCTGTGCTAGCCGCCCTGATTCTCTAAACCATGGGAGGTCGATCAAATGTCACTGCTGGATTTAACCCCCATAATTTGGTCTGTTGAGAAGAACACAGCCCTGTTAGGCGTCCATAAAATAAGAAGGGGTGGACCCTCCATGGAATCATCTTATCATCCCAATATTCATCAATAATCGTTCTAAAACAACTACGTAAACCATCAACAAAAAACGTTTCGTATTCTACGGGTCTTAGTGGTTTGGAGGTTGGGGGTGGGGTGGGGTGGGGTGGGAGGTTTCGTATTCTACGGGTCTTAGTGGTTTGGAGGTTGGGGGTGGGGTGGGAGGTTTCGTATTCTACGGGTCTCAGTGGTTTGGAGGTTGGGGGTGGGAGGTTTCGTATTCTACGGGTCTCAGTGACTTGGAGGTTGGGGGTGGGGTGGGAGGTTTCGTATTCTACGGGTCTTAGTGGTTTGGAGGTTGGGGGTGGGGTGGGAGGTTTCGTATTCTACGGGTCTTAGTGACTTGGAGGTTGGGGTGGGTGGGAGGTTTCGTATTCTACGGGTCTTAGTGACTTGGAGGTTGGGGTGGGTGGGAGGTTTCGTATTCTACGGGTCTTAGTGACTTGGAGGTTGGGGGTGGGTGGGAGGTTTCGTATTCTACGGGTCTTAGTGGTTTGGAGGTTGGGGGTGGGGTGGGAGGGAAGGAGCGCGACTTCCGACATCGATAACGACATCAGCAAATTTGAGGTCATCATTACTGTCAATTGGTTATGAGATTTTCGGAAACTGTTCTGGGATGATTTGCGACGTCGCGCATGCTCAGGCGGCAGTCGGCTGCACGCGGAAGCATTCTGCGTGCTGGAAGGGAGTGTCTAACAAACTTGGGAACTCGGAAAGATGAATGGGAAAAGAGGCTGTCAGCTTATGCAATCAACTGTATGTAAGAAACACAGTTGACAAAAATAAGTAAGGAAACGCCGCTGATGTTTTGAAGGCTGGCTTTTACGGTGCCTAAACTGGTGATTTTGTTTGGCTGTCAGAACCGAGTCTCTCTCTCTCTCTCTCTCTCTCTCTCTCTCTCTCTCTCTCTCTCTCTCTCTCTCTCTCTCTCTCCTTTATCGCCGTGATTCCTGTGTTGTAGTGGTGGAGATCTTCAGCTCCTAGTAATTTAATTTAAAGAACCAGATCGGCGTGAATATGGCTTTTAAAATCAGGCGGATCTGGGCAGCGGGAAGAACTCCCCTCCCTCCCCCCTCTCCATCGTGTTTCATTCTGTCAGTCAAACAGAACGGCAGCAATGCGTTAGGAAATTGTCACGAAAATCAGCGTCAATTTCCAGGAATGAGGGATGACCTTCGACGACGTCGCGAAGGACGAAACATAAATTGTGTAGCCAAGTCTGTCCTTGCTAGTGTCATTACTTTTGTCGTGTCGACGACGTCGCGAAGGACGAAACATAAATTGTGTAGCCAAGTCTGTCCTTTGCTAGTGTCATTACTTTTGTCGTGTCGACGACGTCGCGAAGGACGAAACATAAATTGTGTAGCTAAGTCTGTCCTTTGCAAGTGTCATTACTTTTGTCGTGTAATTGTCACTCTCGTACTGCTTCGATCAGGTTTCAGGTTTGGTTTGGTCTCTTCTGGTTCGTACCTGTTGACGATATACCGCGATGAAGCGTATGCAAATGTAAAGAGAGGAACATTCCTGATAGCCATAACATAGTGGCCTGTACAGTGATCCGAGAACTGGATGGTCGAGGGTTTGAATGTTAAATTGCGCGCGCGCGCACGCACACACACACACACACACACACACACACACACACACAACACACACACACACACACACACACACACACACACACACACACACACACACTCAACTATAGAAGCTGGACACGACCTACATACTGTATGATTGAAGTAACATCTGTTTTCTCCCCACTCCCGATTCCCCTGTCCTCTTCTCCATCCCTTGTCCCAAGCCCTTTTGTGTCCCCCCCCCCCCCCCTCCCTCATGTGTACTTAACTGTTCAATATTGAAATAAAAAGGACTATTTTCTCGGGAATGAGTGCGAACGTCGTGGGTACAAATGTCAGTCGTCTCGTGACCTCCCCGTGAAAACCAGTCGACAGTTCTATAAACGTGTCATCATGGAATTGTGTCAAATACCCATGTCATCATGGAATTGTGTCAAATACCCGTGTCATCATGGAATTGTGTCAAATACCCGTGTTCACGGCGCAGTAGTGCACACCAAAAGGTATTGACAGTCTCTGCAGCTGGAGGCGTGAACACATCTCGGTTCTAAGACACCGTAGTTAAATTAACACAATCTCGGTCGCAGGAACCAATACAATAAAGAGAAAACATGAGAGCGCCTTTTGAGATCTCATCATTTAGTGTGCAGTTTCGGCTCGTGAAATGAGAGATCCTAGCCAACAGCATGTTTCTCAATACCATGCTTCTCAATACCTGTTTTTAAACCTGCTTTTGGCAAGCGTGCGAACGCACGCACACGAGCCTGCTTGCACGCACTAGCTGTGTGTGTGTGTGTGTGTGTGTGTGTGTGTGTGTATGTGCGCGCGTGTGTGTGACACGAATGGGGTAGGATTTGTGGGCCAGGGCGTGCGCGTTGGTGAGTCCGTGTGTGTAGATGGAGAAAGGAAGACATGGGTGGGATTGGAAAAGGGAAGGAAGGGAGAAAGGGGGAGGAGGGGGCAAGGCAGAAAAGGACGGGAAGTGGGATTACGGGGAGGGGAGGAGTGAAGGACGATAAGGGAGGGAGAAGAGCAGGTGGGAAGCAGGGATGGACGGGCATTTGGGGAATGAAGGACGGGCATTATTTGGGCAATGCAAGCGAGGTGGCCTTTGAATTGCCAAGTCTCTTATAGGCTTATTTATTTTTATTCGTGTTAACAGTACTTTCTTCATAGTTTTTATGATTGTGTATGTCCTTATTATTATCCTATCATTTTATTATTTTAATATCATTATATTCATATTTTATTTTATTTATTTTATTATGATTTAGTATAGTAGTGTCATTAGTATTTATTTATTATTCATTATTATTATCATTATTATTATTTTTTGTTGTTAGTATTGCATTATCATTATTGTTTTATGTATTAGTCTTATGATTATTTGTATTAATCATTAGCGTTATTATTATTATGACTTATTATTATTTCATTATTATGTTATTTTATTTGTTTGCTTTAGCAGCACAAGCAGTAGCAGCAGCAGCATTATTGTATAGATATAGTTTAGTTGTTATCACATACATTAGATTATTATTAGTTGCTAGCATACAGCAGTAGTAGCTAGAGTCATTATTAGTTATGTTATTGTTAGTGTAGTTTTAGCAGATACGTAGTAGTAGAGTAGAAGTAGTAGTAATGTATATGTTGTATAATTTATGTTTGATTTTGTTTTTTTCTTTTAGTCTAGTTGTCAGCTATTGTAGTATGTGGTGTGTGTAGTATTTATGTTGTTATCTTGTTGTTTAATTATCTGTTGTTCTATGTTAATGTCGAGGTTGTCGTGTGGTGAGTGATATTGGAAGGCCGGAGGTAAGGGTCGTGGTTCGACCTTGAGGTTTGAGAGTGCTGTGTTGCGGCAACGTCATGATACCTGAATCTGGTCAAGGTGACAGTATGCTTAGAGGGTAGGGATACCTGGTCCGCTACCATAGGGGTAGCGCTGAGACAGATAGCCGCTCCCGTAGTTGCGTAGCAGGACTATGAGTAGGAAGGATAGAGCTCCGCCTAATAGGGTCTGCCGCCACCACTTGACCCTTGAGTGGTCAG
>CM031616.1:5879732-5887232 GCA_018398815.1 Conus ventricosus
AGAACAGCACGCGTCTGTTTTCATCTCTTTGTATTTATGGTTATGGCTTCAGGTGTCTGGGCGAATGTCTCCTTTGAAGTGTGCCAGAAACAACAGCGATATGACTGCTTTGTTGAAAACCCGCAACGCCTTTTGCACGAGCAGACACACGTGCTACAGTATGATGCCTTCGTTTTATCATCTCAGCTTGATGAAGAGTTACAACATCAGCAAGCAGGGTGTTGCATGACGTGGAGGGGAGTGAGGGGTGTCTTCTTTGTTGAGGTCGAAAATGGGGATGTATGATGAGACCTCCCCGGCTGTGCACTCACTCAGAGTCACAGCATGTGCAGAACGGTTACATGTGTACTGACACGGCCATTTTACTGCAACCCGCTCATCGCTCAGACATGTTCCACATGTCGCGTCTGTTTTAAAGAAAGAAAGGACAGATATGTGGAGGAGAAAGCGGGGGTTTGTCAAGGGCGGGGGCAGAGAGAGAGAGAGAGAGAGAGAGAGAGAGAGAGAGAGAGAGAGAGAGTAGAGAGAGCGGAGAAAGAGAGAAAGACACAGTCAGACAGACAGACAGACAGAAAGACAAGCAGACAGACAGACAGAGATCCTCACCTCTCCCCCCCCCCCCCCCCCCCATTCATCCGTCAACCCCCACCCTCGAATGAGGACAAGTTGGGGAGGGGAGGAGGGGGGGGGGGGGGGAGGAAGGTAGAAGAGCACCATCTCATCTCCGGAGAGCCATTAGAGTCTGTCTGTTTGTGCCGACAGCTGGTCAGGAGACAATGGAACTGCAGACCCTGAGCTTTCCCCAGAGACCTTCATCCTTGCTCACTTGGAGGCTCCGAGTCTTCTAAGAGGTCGCTTCCCTTTTCCTGCAAACTAAAAGCCCGACAGAAGACTTTGGAGGTAATAACGCATTCTGCTAGCGCTCTCTACACAGACTGTTTGGGTTTCTGGACACTGGGGCAAAATGGTTTGGAATAATATAAAGTTGGGTTTTATTTCGTGTTTTAGATTCACCCAATGCTCGCTCGGAGGCAGAAGGAAAGTTTTAAAAAATGCCGAAGAATGTTCTACCAATTAAAAGGCGGTTGCTAATTTCGATCCATGACGATTGATGGCTGAACATATGTTGAAAATAATTTCTGTGTTGATTTCTAGCCCGTTACGACAACATTCGTCTTATTCGTTTTGACGATGAAGTGAATTTTAAACGGAAGGACTCTCGAAGGACTCCACAGTGGAAACGGCCGTTGTCCTTTTCCAAAGCAGGGAACAAGGGGCACAGACCACCGCTGGTAAAGAGAGTGACAGTCGGAAAGATTTGTCTGGCAGAATCACACGGACCTTTCACCGGCGGAAAGTGTGGGCTCGGGCAGATGGTGGCCATACAGAAATGTCAACACTTGGCAGCGGCCAAGAGAAGACCTAACTAACACTGACAGCGCCTGCAGACTGGGGCAGACAGAGGGAGTGGCTGTCATATGAAAAGGAACGAGCTGAAACCACGACTATGGCACAGTGCCAGCTGCAAAAACTGGAAAGTCAGGATTTAAACCTGTCTGGAAGAAATAACGAAGTTTACCAACAGGGAGGAGGGGAAGGGAGAGGGGCCTCATGCTGCAGATTATCTGAGGGAGTGGTCGTCATGGAAGGGAGGAGGGGAAGGGAGAGGACCCTCATGCTGCAGGGAGGAGGGGAAGGGAGAGGACCCTCATGCTGCAGGGAGGAGGGGAAGGGAGAGGGGCCTCATGCTGCAGATTATCTGAGGGAGTGGTCGTCATGGAAGGGGGGAGGGGAAGGGAGAGGGGCCTCATGCTGCAGATTATCTGAGGGAGTGGTCGTCATGGAAGGGGGGAGGGGAAGGGAGGGGGCCTCATGCTGCAGATTGTTTGAGGGAGTGGTCGTCATGGAAGGGGGGAGGGGAAGGGAGAGGGGCCTCATGCTGCAGATTATCTGGGAGTGGTTGTCATGGAAAGGGGGAGGGGAAGGGAGAGGGGCCTCATGCTGCAGATTATCTGAGGGAGTGGTCGTCATGGAAAAAAAACCAGGGACATCAGGACTGTAACCGAGTGCAAGCTGCAAAAACTCGAAAAGTTGGAGTTGTAACATTTAGGAAACAAAACGATAATAATTTACAAATACTGAAATTAAGGCAACACAAAGCCGTAGTTGATTTGATCACGCCCAGTAACCATCAGCTACTGCTACTGTAGATAAATAGAAAAACAAAATCACAAAAGGTCACTCGGTTGGGCCAAATGACACACAGACATTTTCACAAACGCACTTTATTGCTTACAGGCATGTACACCAGCAGTTTAATGTTCCTTGCTGAATGCTTCATGTGACGGGCAAATTCATAGCAAACAGTAGAATTTGTTAGAGTTCTAATATCGACATTTTCATGATGTCCACAGTTGACGCTTATGCGGTCGTAGAAAACTGATCAGTGATAGAACATATACTTGTTCACAAGACGTTAAATTCCTATTTTGCAGTAAATTCATTGTGAACTCCCAATTTGATTAAATGGCTTTTTTTTGTGGTGCTGTCAGCGTTTGACAATGGAAGAAGACATTCTTCTCATATTGTATGACTCAATGGGTATTCATGATATATTAAACAATAGGGGAGAACGGAACTAAGACAGAAGGGTTGAAAGGGTTGAATATCACCCAGAGGGGATGACTTTATTATTTTCTTATGAAATATCGGGACAACTTGTGCTGGATATCATTTTTTTTTTAAATTGTCCATAAAATCAGATTATGCTCTGACCGTTCTGTTATCACGTTAGATGTATAAATATACATCAAAGGAAAAGAAACACTGGAAATTCAGTAACGCTCAAACTTTAGTGTTAACAGTGTATTGAAATTGTCCCAAACCGACGGCTTTTCAGCATCAAAGAAATGTAGTATATTCAGTTACTTACAACAAAAACAATAAAGCTGTAACTGTCTTCGACTAATAGCCATCTTAGAATTGGAAAAAAGTACAGTGCGATTATGAAAATGTTGTTATAGCTCACCACCTAAAACATTGGTGATGTAGGTAATAGCTCACGATAAGTCTGGAATAGTGATCAGCGATTTTGATAGATAGCATTACTGGAAATAAGAGTAAATTTGTTATTGCACATTACACACACACACACGCACACACACGCACGCACGCACCACACGCACGCACGCACGCACGCACACTTACACACACACACAAACACACACACACACCACACACACACACACACACACACACACACACACACACCACACACTCACACACGCACGCACGCATGCACGCACGCACGCACGCACGCGCGCGCGCGCGCGCGCGCACGCACACACACACACACACACACACACACACACACACACACACACACACACACACACACACACACACACACAAGCGCGCACTATCGCCCCGTCCCCCGACCGCGTTCCCTCCACACACAAATGATTCTGTGGATGAGAACAGAGACGCGTTGTATAAACAACAGCTGGAAGACTAGAGAGGTCATTGTTTAAGATATGGATTGAAAAGTGTAATGATTTTATGACATATTTAGTGAGAGTAGTTTGAAAACAGTGTGGCTTTGTCAGTAGCCTTTGAGGCTACTGAAATGGAAAATAGTAAAATGCCTTGGGTAAGATGGATGTACTATTGATTTGTGATTGTCTGATCTGGCTATCTTTCTGATACAGTCTTTGTACAACAGCCTTTTCACCGGTCAAATAATTGTCAATGGGAGTCCAGAAATACTTGCTTGTACCCCATGTAAACATTTATGTATTGTCATAGTTTTGTGTGTTTGTTTGTTTGTTGTTGCTTCTTCAGTTAATGTCAATGTTGGTGTGATGTTGTAAATGATGTTCCTGACAATAATGGTACAATTTATTATTGCATGATTGTACATTGTTTTTTGCGTATTTTGTGGTAGTTCAGTTGCGTTTGTGTATTTCTGTGTTTGGGGATTTTTCAAGTGGTTACAAGTCTTTGCGTCCATAGAACGTCATTGTTTAAGAATTAGAACATGCATGTGTACTGTGATTAATTCAATCTTGCTTTTATTTCTAAAATACTATTTGATGTGGATGTTGCTTATACTGATTATATTGATGCTGTTAACGCTGGAAGTAAAGATGGCTAGTAATGCTGTGCTCGTATGTAGCATTTGTCTGAGCCTTTACCAACAGGGGCCACTATTTCTGTTACTTGCATTACACTTTTTCCTAAAGAACATTGTGGGAAAGATATGCCATGCTTTTTTTTTCAAATGTATTGTGTGTGTAATCTAATAGAAGCCTATTGCTTTCCTGTTGGGAAAGGCACGATGTTTGAAGCTTCCATGAATGAATGAGTGCCGATCAATCGAAGAACATTTTTGTTGATGATGCTTACTGAAAAAAAAAAGAACGTTACACGGCGAGAAAAGATTCCTTTTGTGATCACCATCCCGCAACGTTTATGCCGTCTGCATCGAAGAAACCATTCCGTCTATGATCTCTCTGTCTCTTATGGACAGTATCAGCCTTGTTTGTATCGAAAAGAACGTTCTTTGTGATCCCTGCCTTAGGAAGACATTTATCTTGTTTGCATGGAGGAAAGCCATTCCCTTTAGATCTATGGTCTCTATGGTCTTTGTCTTTCAAAAGCATCTTGTTTGCACCAAGGAACATAATTATTTCCTGTATGAGTTCTGTCCCTTAAAGATGACATTGGTCTGGTTTGCACCAAGGAACATAATTATTTCCTGTATGAGTTCTGTCCCTTAACAATGATATTGGTCTGGTTTGCACCAAGGAACATAATTATTTCCTGTATGAGTTCTGTCCCTTAACAATGATATTGGTCTGGTTTGCACCAAGGAACATAATTATTTCCTGTATGAGTTCTGTCCCTTAACAATGATATTGGTCTGGTTTGCACCAAGGAACATAATTATTTCCTGTATGAGTTCTGTCCCTTAACAATGATATTGGTCTGGTTTGCACCAAGGAACATAATTATTTCCTGTATGAGTTCTGTCCCTTAACAATGATATTGGTCTGGTTTGCACCAAGGAACATAATTATTTCCTGTATGAGTTCTGTCCCTTAACAATGATATTGGTCTGGTTTGCACCAAGGAACATAATTATTTCCTGTATGAGTTCTGTCCCTTAACGATGATATTGGTCTGGTTTGCACCGAAGTTCAGATGGAAGGAAGCTACTTCAGAAACTTGATTAATTATTGAGCTTTGCATCGTGGTTTTCGTGTCATCTCTGTCTGTCTGTCTGTCTGTCTGTCTGTCTGTCTCTCTCTCTCTCTCTCTCTCTCTCTCTCTCTCTCTCTCTCTCTCTCTCTCGCTCTCTCTCGCTCTCTCTCTCCCCCAACAGCTAAAACCCTCTCTCGCTCACCCAGCGCTCATTCTTTCTTGGAGGTCCGAAAATCTTAACAGATTATTTAGTGCGTTTTTCAACTTGAGGGTAAAATTCAATATTGTCTGATATTGTGTACACAACGGGTTTTGATTTGATTACGTTGATGTGTTTTGTCCCGCTGAAACAAAAATGTTGTTTCCTCTATACATTGCTGCTACTCTCGCTGTGTCTCTCTGTCTGTCTCAGTTTGTCTGTCTGTCTGTCTTTCTTACTCACTCGTACACACACGCGCGCGCGCACACACACACACACACGCTCTTTCTCTCTCTCTCTCTTTCTCTCACACACACACACACACACACACACCACACACACACACACACACACACACACACACACACGCACGCACACACACACACACACACACACACACACACACACACACAGAGAGAGAGAGAGAGAGAGAGAGAGAGAGAGAGGGGAGAGAGAGAGAGAGAGAGAGAGGGGGGGGGGAGATCAGGCCACGAGCAATTCACCGAGGATTGTAAACTTTCTTACAACTGCTCGACCTTAAGCGGCGTCTACCTCTGGCTTTTGTCACCAGCACATACATAACAGAACATCGGGAGAAGGCCGCACAGCTTTCCAACTGGACGCTGTTCATAATTCAACTCACGGCCAGATCAGGACTTCTTGTTCGTGTGTTGGATTAAATAAAACTTGGAACACGCGACTGGATTTGTGGGTACTGGAAGGAAGTGAAACTGTCCACAGTTTGGTACTGACGGAGTGTCGTAGTGGCGTGGAAACAACGCGAGGCGTCCCCTGGTGCGGCGACAGACCGTTGTAGTTGTAATCGCTCTCTTGAAAGCGATGAAGACAAACGACCGTTGGATGGGGAGATTGCTTGACACTAGTTATTAAAAAAAAAAGGTAGGGGAGGAAGAGGGGAGAAGATGGGGGTACTTTCTGTCTGCTCTCTAACCCCTTCCCCACCCACTTCCTGCCTGTTGTTTGGAAAACAACTGAAGTTTCACCGCGGTGTTTTTTTGTTTTTTTGTTGTTTTTTTTTGTTTTCTTCCAAATTGCAATCCACTCTATCTCATTTAAAAGACACTTTTGTGGAGGAGAGCGAGTGTGGGGTCGGGGTGACTTTTTGTTGTGTGTGTTTAAATGTACATTCGTGCCCCCCCCCCCCCCCCCCTCCCCCCCCACCTTCTTTCTACACCCCCAACCCCACCCTTGCCTTCACCCCCCACCCCAGCATACTTTGTTCTCTGCCTGCAAGTTCTCATTTTGCAAAGCGGTGGCTGGTATTGCAATTGAGTTCATGCCAAGCACTTTTTTTTTGTCAATAGTGAAATGTATATCTGTGTGAGAGATTGCCGTTTTTAGACCGGAAATGGATCTTTGACGGTACTGCCGTTCTACTGTAGATATTTCTGACTTACCGTTGCCGCGCCGTCCTTTGTTTTCTGAATCGTTGGTAAGGTTTAGCGTCAGTGACATGCAGTGTAGGCGGTGTTGTTTCCCGATATGTGGATGGAAATTAATGTGAATTATGCTGTATCATGTCGGGGATAGGCCTCGTTAAATGTGCTACATCGACTTCTGTTTGGATGAAAATTGAGTTTCCAAGACTTCTGCACCACACAGCATGTTGTTTTCCGAGTTCTTCTTGTTATTGTTGTTGTTGTTCTCATCATCGTCATTTTCTTCTTCATCGTCATCACCATCATGATTAGGAGCGTGGACCACTTGAACCGCAATTGGAAGTATTTATTTTGTTAGAATGTGCAGTTTTCTTGAGCAAAAAAAGCCAATAAATTGTTTTTGAACTGAAAATGTTGGAATTCAAATCTTTGATATTTTAGTTGTTATACAGTTTCAAAGATATACAATGCTGTAAATCCTAATTGCGATTTCTTGGCTTCTGTCTCTATACTTGGAATATTATGCTATTTGATACTTAAATATGTTTAGGTATGTAAGCGGATTTTTTTCTACCCCTGGATAAAGTATTTTACTCCGAAATGCATCATCATCATGCGCTATATAAACTCGGAATAACACGGAATCAAAACCCCTTTGAGCAGAACAGAAATAATACTACCCGGAGGGGACGCAAAGCC
>CM031616.1:5892232-5897232 GCA_018398815.1 Conus ventricosus
AAAATAAAGAAATTGTTCAAGCGATTGGTTGAACAGAGATTTCATGATACAGGACTTTCTTTTAACGGATCGTATAACTGACTGAAGGGCCTTCGAGTCATGAAATGAATCTCTTGACGGCAGCTTCAACAGAGCATTAAACCGGTCTAGGGCCCTTTGTCAGCGTGATTTATAGTCACCGATAGCTTTCTATCCTTTACACCAAAGTCATCACTGTCCAGCTCATAGCAACAGACGTTTACATTTTCCTGTGACCTGACGATTTCTTCACACTGTTGTTCGAATCCCTGTCTTCTTTATCACGCACAGTTTTCCATGTTACTTCCAGCGGCAGATGCCATGGTAGAGAGAGAGAGAGAGAGAGGAGAGAGAGAGAGAGAAGAGGAGAAGAGAGAGAGAGAGAGACAGAGACAGAGAGTAGACGAGAGAGAAGAGAGAGAGAGTGAGATGCCATGGTAGAGAGAGAGATGCCATGGCACACACACACAGGAGAGAAGAGAAGAGAAGAGAGAGAGAGAGAGAGAGAGAGGAGAGAGAGAGAGAGGGTGCCATGGTAGAGAGAGATGCCATGGAGAGAGAGAGATGCCATGGTAGAGAAGAGATGCAGGAGAGAGAGATGCCATGGGAGGAGAAGAGAGAGAGAGAGAGAGAGAGAGAGAGAGAGAGAGAGAGAGAGAGAGAGCCAGAGAGAGAGGTGTGCCATGGTAGAGAGAGATGCCATGGGAGAGAAGAAGAGAGAGATGCTATGGTAGAGAGAGAGAGAGAGAGAGAGAGAGAGAGAGAGAGAGAGAGAGAGAGAGAGAGAGTCGGTTTTTTGTTGCGAATGGCATGCAGCTAACTGAACTGTCTACCATAGCCGGCGGGTGCATTGGCGGAAACGTGTAGGTTTCGGAACTATCCATTTGCGGTCAGGAAATTGTGAACCGTTAGCTCCCAAAACGAGGACGGGGGAAGGTGAGGGTGGGGGGAAAAGGGTCAGGGGTGTGGATGGGGGAGGGAGATCAAATCCAATCTTGCCACGCTGTGGTATGTGGTGTGCCTTTTCCACACTGTTGTGGCAGTTCTGTGGCTGTTTTTTTTTTTTTTTTTTAATTAATTAAAGAAAACAATATAGCCATCTGAAAAGACGAAACACGCGCGCACTCGCACAAGCGCGGACACACACACACACACACACACACACACACACACACACACACACACACACACACACACCACACACACACACACGCACACACACGCCACACACACACACACACACACACACACACACACACACACACACACCACTCACACACACACCACGCAGCGACATCTTTACTTCGCGCAGACACAGTCGCGCGCAGCGCGCGCAATCTTACATACACTACACCACACACCACACGACACATACAAAGAGAGAGAGAGAGAGAGAGAAGAGAGAGAGAGAGAGAGAATACGAGGATGGGTAGGATACGGAGTGGGCAGGTGGAGGGAGAAAGGGCTGGGGGACTGGCGCGAGCCATGCGTCGTCATCAGTTCAATAAGGACACCACAAGGAAACCTAACCACACACTGCCGCACTGACTTTATTCACAGGAGAGACTGGTGAGGGAGAAGAGATGTGTAAAAGGTCCGTGATTGTTAGATCCTGGCAGGGGGGGGCGGGAGAGCATGCGCTATCAATGAGGAAACCGGACGCAAGTTCATTCGCTTGTTCGGCCACGCGTGGGAAGAATGGTAAACAGTCCGTGGCTGTTCATCTGCAGGGGAAATGGTACAATGGAGCGACCGGCGGAAGGTTCATTCGCCGCTGTCGCCACGGTGGAAAAACCTAGCTGGGTGGACCTACGACCTTGACTCTGTTGGAAACCTTTTCTTTTTTCATTCTACAGTTAAGTACAACGCTCATATATATATATATATATATATATATATATATATATATATATATATATATATATTTCTTCCCCATTGGAGATTGTCTCCCCCTTGGAGACTATAAGCTTGCTGAAGGCTCATTTTGAGAAGCAATTATTATTCCCCATTCACCCTCTCAAGCACATACTGCTAGTTAGGCAGAATTAACCACCACTGCAGATATGGATGCTTATCTGCCCCTATTTCTTCAATCTAAGACATAAGAGCAAGCTTTGTTTATATTTGAATTATTATATATATATATATATATATATTATATATATATATATATATATATATATATATATGCATATACTCGGATATTTAGGATGAATGGAATATAGCCTACCTCCATCGCCTTGTCTACATCAGCCTCTTCCTTTTTTAAATCATTATCTAATAAACAGGCGAACGAACAAACAAAACAAAAACAAGACAAAACTAAACAAAACAAAAACATATACATGGTTTGGAAAGAGAATAGACTAGTACCTTTGTGGTTCTCATCTGAGATAGTGTTATTACCACACATAGAATGGTCTCTCTTCTCTTTTAAACAAACAAAACACGTATACATGGTTTGGAAAGAGAATGGAACCTTTGTTGTTCTCGTCTGAGACTGCTTTAGGCCTACTACCACACAGAGTATGGTCTCTCTTCTCTCTCAGTGCGGTAGAACTGCAGTCATGGGTAAAAACTGGATTTCCTGCTCAGCACAAAACAATACAATATTAAGAATGCAACACAATACACCGTGCAATATGATAAAAAGGCAAAGAGCCCTACACAACACCACAGGATCGTATATTAATAATAAGTTTGAACTGACCTGTTGTCCGGAGTCTGTTCACACCGCCAACGTAAACAAGGTCACAACAGTAACTGTCGAAGACAGCGGACATGGGCAGGAAACCCACGTTGAAAGGGGACCCCAATAACGTAGTCGGTTATAGCGCCGGACTCGTGATCTTGGTGATTGTGGAGAAGCGCGTTCGAATCTCCGCCGGACCGTTTTAATACGTGGAAATTGTTCCCGGCCTCGGAGTTTAGATTGGTTGTAATTCCGCTTCCCGAAAGGTCCTTCGAATGAGAATATAAACATCTTGCACACACGTAAAATTCCATTACCAAGACCGGTCTGACCATTGGCATGGATGTCACGTATGCGCATACCATGTACCCCCTGTGATTATCGAAAGAGTGCGTAAAAAACTAAGTGACTGACATTCAACTGAATGACACATGAAACCACTGAATGTAGCTCTTCAGTCGTTTCTGCCCAGGCAGGCAGCCCGGTGAGTAAACAAGAACGTGGATTATTGAACGCTTCAAACTTGGTCACTATCCCAGGATAGGCGCTGTGTTAGTACTGTAATAATAATAATGATAAGCATAATAATAATGATAACAATAGTAGTAATGAAGTGCAGGGTAAGTGTGGACCAATCACAGGCGAATGTGGTCGTAGTCAGCCAATCACCTGCACCGTCACACTGAGTACTAGGGTTTTCCTGGATTTCCTGGTCTAGATGCTGACTACCATGCCCTCATTCCGTCAGTGAGTTCAGTTCAATGTCTGTTTCAGTGAATGTTGAGAAAAACCCAAAATGCTAAAGGAACAGACTGGTGGCCGATGTAGATTTTCAACACGTCTGTATTATATTTTCAAAAATAAGTTATCTTTCGTGCAGTTCTCTTTTGATCGCTCAATACTTGATGTGCGGTTCTAATACACAATATGTCTTTGAATCCGAACGCTTTAATGATGGCAAGATGTCGTGTCGTGGATTGAAAAAGAAACTCGTGGGCAACATCTGCTTAAAATCGTCGTGTTGACTCTTGAACACTGAATTAAAAAAACAAAGACGAAAATGTGATATTGTGATGAATCTCCATGGAATACACTCGAACTGACTTTTATGCTGAAGCTATGGTCGTTCTTTTAATGTCGCTTTTGCATTGATCTTTCCTTACGATGATACACCGGAACATCTCCCAAATCAAGCAAACACCTCAGCAAACCGTTCGCTCCAGACTTAAAAGTTTTGGTCCCGTTGACATTGATGTTTGTGGTTCAAACAGGTAAAACACATTCTCCCCCTCCCCCGGCCCGTCCTCCCTCGCCCAGCCCCCCCCCCCCCCCCTCTTCTCTCTGTTTGTCTGTCTGTCTGTCTGTCTCTCTCTCTCTCTGTCTGTCTCTCTCTCTCTCTCTCTCTCTCTCTCTCTCTCTCTCTCTCTCTCTCTCTCTCTCTCTCTCTCTCTCTCTCCCTCTCGTCGTTTGTCACGTTGCTACCTTCTCTCCTGCACGAACGGGCTGGCTCAGTGACGTTTCCACATGAGGACCTGGAGGGCTGAACTTGATGGGGAGTGGCTATGAAACATGCAGTAATTGTCTGGAGCACAAGGATTCCGTGCCAGACGAAGAGGAAAGAACCTTTGATGGGAACCTGGAAACCTACCACGACCCTTCAGTATGGTCAGTTTAGCGTTCTTATTTCCTCCGCCAACTGTATTGGGAGGGATTGGAAGGAGGGGAGAGGGGGGGGGGGGGAGGTAGGCCGGGTTGTGGGACGCGGAACGTAAGGTGAGGGTGGGGTGGGGGTGGGAGGGAGTCTGACGTTAGTAATTTTCTATTTGCGGTCAGGAAATTGTGACCTTTCAGATTTCGAAGCCAGCGGAAAAGAAATCGATTCCTGCTTGCTGATTGTGAAGGCTTTGTTTGCGTAGTCAAATTACAGACCAGTCATCTGGCTCTGCTGGCTTCTTCACCTCTGTCCTTTCTGTTGTCGGTTTTTTTTCCCCGATGCCTGTTGGTAACGGGCACAGATAAAAACACTGTGCGGAAATTACTGCATGAAGGTAGTTCAATGCAGTTCAGTGATCTTGAATTCTTGCTGGACGAGCTATGGCTGTGGAGACCTTTCTTGTGTTGGGCGACAGTTTTCATGTTTGTACAGATAGCTGACTACAGGGGCTATCAGGCTGTCACATTGTCAAAATTATTTTCTTATATTCTTATTTAAGGGAGAGGAACGCCACATCTGGAGGATGAGAGAGGAGGGAGGGAGAGGAGAGAGAGAGAGAGAGGAGGAAACATACAC
>CM031616.1:5904732-5912232 GCA_018398815.1 Conus ventricosus
GTAATGTTGTGGTGTGTAGTCTCCTTGTCGGGTGCAGGAGTGTGTGGTTGTGAGTATGAAAACTTTTATGCGTGTGGAGTGAAAGAAATAAAACCTTGTATAAACGTATTACCTTTGTATTGATGCTGCCATTGTGTGTCGGGAAGACAGTTTAGCTAGGTCTGTCATTTCTGTCTATCCCTCTATAGTGGTTCAGGTCTGTAAGAGTAACGGCATAACCCTTAACCATTCCCGTGTCAAAAACCAGACTTGTGTCGATGTCCGACGGGTGGATTTCTGGGCCCCAGCTGTTTCACTCCTACAGATCGGAACGCAAACACCGAAGCGTATCCTGAATATGCGACATGTCATCATCATCTCGAATCGGCTTGATGTGTTCCTCCTGTGTTGTGTCCTATGTTCATCCAATTCGGTGTTAGGTACGGCCAGTTCATTCGCGACACAAGTGGTACCGAGACCAGCTCCAACCCGTTCATGTCGTCCGTTCTGCTGCTCCGATCTCTCTTGATCCCCTCGCTCCTGGCTGGGGGGGGGGGGGGGGGGGGGAGGTGCAAAGGGGTACAGGATTGTATATAATTGGCAGAATTTTTTTTTCTCTGTGTGTGCGTGCGTGCGTGCGTGCGTGCGTGCGTGGTGTGTGTGTGTGTGTGTGTGTGTGTGTGTGTGTGTGTGTGTGTGTGTGTGTGTGTGTGCGTGGATGTGTATGTGCGTGCGCGCGTGTATGTGTGCGTGAAAGAGTGTGTTTGTGAGAGTGAATGCATGTGTGTACGAGTGCTCGAGTATGAATGTGTGTGTGTGCGTGCGTGTGTGTGTGTGTGTGTGTGTGTGTGTGTGTGTGTGTGTGTGTGTGTGTGTGTGTGTGTGTATGTGTGTGTGTGTGGGCGCGCGGGTGTGTGTGTGTGTGTGGGCGTGTGTATGTCTGTGTGTGCGAGTGTGTAAGTTTGAGTATATGTGAGGGTATGGGTGTGTTTGTATTGAGATGTGTGTATTTGTGTATTTATGTAAGTGCGTGTGTATGTGCGTGTGTATGTGTGTACGTGTGTGTGTGTGTGTGTGTGTGTGTGTGTGTGTGTGTGTGTGTGTGTGTGTGTGTGTGTGTACGTGTATGTGTGCGCACGTATTTTTGTGTGTTTATTATGCTTCTTTGCTTTGAATGAAAAACGTTCATATTATGTTCATAATGTTTTCTTAAATGTCAGTACAACCTTGAGTTAATCTGACAATAAATTGGTTTCAGTCAGTCTGTCACGGTCAAAATAAACACAACCAAAGTGTGGTCCGTCGCCGGCCACTTCAACTGGACATAAGTCCAAACGCAGACATCTTGGCGCCCCGAAGACGGCTCCATGCGTCTCATCCGGCCAATTAAGCACAGCAAGGAGACAGCAGACAGTCTGAGTGGCTGGACCGACAGGTCTCCGTAGGTTTGGTCAGACGTCGCGGCGCCTACCCAGACTCATCTAGCCAATTTAGAGTGACCAGTGCCCACGAGTTAAGCCACACGGCGCCAGTTAAGTAGGAAAGGGGGGAAGGTAGTGTGTGGTGGGGGTGAAATCAAGCTAATCAATTAAATGACCAATTGACACCACAGAGAGTAAGGCGTGTAGGCATGACTGGCATGATTTGAACATCCAATGGAATTAGAGGGAGATAACTTCGGATACGAGGCGGGTAAAAATACTGACCAATGGTACTCGCCCTTTTTGACAGATCGGAACGGGATAAGAAGGATGTGAGAGTGAGGAACGGGAGAGAAAGAACGAACAGAGAGAGATGAGGAGGTTCGGGGTATAGTCTCTGCACGAGAGAAAAAGGCAGAGAGATGAAGAGAGGAGAAAGAACGAAGAGAGACAGAGAGAGAGGAAGAGGTTCTGTGTAAGCTCTGACGAGAGAGGAGCAGAGAGATGAGGGGAGGAGAGAAGAGAACCAAGTTGAGAGATTAGCATGAGATAGTCTGCAGAGGAAGGACTGGGAGAGATGTGGAGAGAGAGAGTTGCTAACTAATGAAGAGGAAAAGAAAGAAAAGAAAAAAGAAAAGAAAAGCAACCATGTCCATTTGATAGAGCAGACTAGAAGAGGGAGAGAGAGTGCATGCGTTAATGCAGGAAGGAAGAAAGGAGAACAGATTGATGTTGATAGTCACTGTTCCACCTTAACCGGGGTTCGACCTCATACCTGGCAGCGTCACTTCGTCAAGCAGAACCACAGACCAACGCCAGCGCCAGCAGACCAAAACCAGTGCCAGCAGTTGTGTCGTGCTTGTGAAAGTGACAGTGAAAAGAAAAAGAAAAAGAAAAGAAAAGACAGTGATTCGTGAATAGTTAAGATCACCCGGCCAGGTAAAGTAGAAATCTGTTTATACCCGGGTTAGTTAATGATGTTTTAGATAAATGATTTTGTGAAGTTCAGGAAAGAGAGAATGTTTTATTTTGTTTGATTCCATATGCATTGATGTTTCGTTCTATGAACATGTGTAGTAAAGTTATAGACTTTACTAGTGGTTTGATGTGACGAATGCATGATATATGAATGAGATCGTAAGCAAGCTGTGTTTGGGCTGTGCGCTAGTCCTTCCTCCATCGACATCACCGAGGTTGACAATTTATTGGCGAGCCTGCCAGGATATTCTGGCCCATTTATTATAATTGTTCAACTTCTCAGAGAGGAGCTGGGTGGGATTTAAGTATTGTAATCCTAAGACAAGGGGTTGTCTTACTGTATGTTCCCAAGATAGTTAAATACTAGGCTTGGCATTGCTTCCAAGATAGTTAATACTAGGCTTGGCATTTCAGCCCCAGAGTACTTATTTCGCACAGATTGCCTATAATTCGCTCATAGTTGGGTCAGGCGCTAGGCGTCTTATAAAAACTAATTACGTTGTCCCAAGCTAATATTATCATTCATAGGATTGTGCTATTACGTCACTGTGTCGGTAACACCAGTTTGGATGTCGTAGTATTAAAATCTTGTTAAAAAA
Organism: Conus ventricosus; assembly: GCA_018398815.1. Lineage (NCBI taxonomy): Eukaryota > Metazoa > Mollusca > Gastropoda > Neogastropoda > Conidae > Conus > Conus ventricosus. The sequence continues at coordinate 5,907,710 of CM031616.1, forward strand.
AAAAAAAAAAAAAAAGAGGATATAATGGCGGAAGAAAAGAACACCCCTATTGAACAACTTGTGAGTGTTGCTCGTGACTTAGGCTATTCGGGAGAAGAGTTGCGAGCATTCGTTGAAAACAGCAAAGATGGAAAGGAGATGAACGTGCGGAAAGACGCGTATCGCAGTAGAGGCGCAGGAAACAGAAAGATTAAGGATTCAGGTAATGATAATCAGGCTAGGGAAGATACAGAAGAATGAAGCAGGAAACAGAAAGAATAAGGGAAGCGCAGGAGAAACAGAAAGAATGAAGCAGGAAACAGAAAGTGAGGGAAGCGCAGGAAACAGAAAGACTAAAGGAAGCGCAGGAAGGAAACGAAGACTAAAGGAAGCGCAGGAAACGGAAGATTAAAGGTTCAATTAGAGTTAGAGAAAGTGAGGATACAAAGGGAGACCACGATGATGGTAGTTCACTTTCCAGTGACTCTGTGCGCAGTTACGCCCCTCGACCAAGTTACCCAAATTCTCCGAGGGAACCGATTCGATTGATGCATACATCAGTCATTTCGAACGTTTGCGACCAGTCGGGTTGGCCTTCAGAAGAGTGGGCAGTTCATTTTGTCAGCGTTACTGACGGGTAAGGCATTACAGATTTTTACTGCGTTACCAGCAGAACAACAGTCTGATTTCGGCGCTGTGAAGGAATCGTTGATGAAAGGATTTGACCTCACAGAGGAGGGGTTCAGGAAGAAATTTCGTTCAGCTAAATTACAAGCAGGTGAGACGTACACTCAGTTTGGTGCACGTTTTAGATCACTATTTTGAGAAGTGGTTAGAGTTGGCGGTACGAAGAAGGAGTTCGCTGAATTGAAAGAGCTAGTTATGAAAGAACAGATTTTGTCAGGTTGCGGCCCTGAGTTAACCATACATTTGAAAGAGAGACAGCCAGAGACAGCGGGGAGTTGTTGAAGTTCGCAGAGGTGTATAGAGAGGCACGTTTGGGCACTAAGGTGCAGGAGAAAACAGGTGCCAGGCACAGGTGAGAAGAGTGCAAGGAGACAGGGGAGTTTTCTGCAAAGTCTGCAAACCCAGTGGTGGGGCAGAAGGAAGGGCAAAGGGACATTAGGTGTTTCATTTGTCACAGGAAGGGACATGTGGCGAGGGATTGTCGAATGAGGTTCCAGAAGGCAGCAGCCTTGCAAGAGGTGGATAAGGGTCGCCAGGGGGGAAACGACCTGCAGTGGAACCAAAGGGATTCAGTCTGAGGGGTGGAGTGCGGCTATGGCTAGCATGGACAGCAGTCAGTGTCAGGGATGGAGGGCACTAGGCTGAGTGGTTCGTTACCAGTGGAAGAAGGGTGGATTGGCCAGCAGAGGGTTATGAAAGTGTTACGAGACACTGGTTGTTCATGCGGGTAGTACGAACAACGCTGGTCGAGAAAGGGGATTTGACAGGGCAAATCCAGACTGTACTCTAATCGATGGCACTGTGAGGGAGTTTCCAGTTGCTAAGATAGAAGTTGTACCCTTACTTCTCAGGCGAGTTGTCTGCGTTGGTGATGGAGAAACCCTTCATGATTTGATCATTGGAAATATTCCAGGGGCAAGGGATTCCAGGGGATCCTGAGTTGTTGACTGCTACAGGGGCAGCAGTTCAAACACGGAGCAAGAAGGAGGAAAAGGTGGATAAACGTTAGTCGTTCCAGCAGGAAGTCAGGCATAGATGTGTCGCCTGATGAGTTTAGGGCAGCGCAGGAACAAGACCCTTCGCTCGTGAAGTCTTGGGAGTTGGCAAGAGGTGGAGAGAAACAGGTGGTTAGAGGAAGTGAGACAGAATTTCTTGTGAAAGGCGGGCTGTTGTACCGAGTGTTCACCAAGGGGAAGACAGTAAGGTGACACTCAGTTAGAGGTACCAGCAGGTTATCGTGACACTGTCATGTCAGTGGGTCACGAGTCGCTCATGGCGGGTCATCTCGGCACCAGCAAAACAGCTGACCGAATCTTCGATGATTTTCATTGGCCAGGGGCAATGGCAGACATCAAGCGTTTTTGCATGTTCATGTGACGTGTGTCAAAGGTCAGCCACAGGAGGGGTGAAGAGGAAGGCGCCTCTTAAACTCCCCTTTAATTGACACGCCGTTCAGGAGAGTGGCTGTTGATCTGATTGGCCCAATCTCGCCTGTTCTAAAGGTGGGCACAGGTATGAGACATGTAAGGTTGCAAGGGAAGGTTTGCAGGAGGCTTGGGTCGGTCAGAAGAAGCAATATGACAGGAAGGTGAGGAAGCAATCCCGCAAGGTGGAGATCAAGTCCTGGTACTGCTTCCCACGGGTCACAACAAGCTGCTGATGCATTGGAAGGACCATTCACCATCACTGAAAAGGTCGGTCGGGATACCGAATTGATGTGAATGGGAAAACTAAAACTTTTCCATGCGAATTTTTCTCCGCAATATATTCAGCGTGGACTCAGCACATAGGCGCAGCAGCAATCATTGATGAGGTGAAAGGGACCAGCAGAAGAAGGGGGAGATTTTGTTGCCTAAGTTTCCAGAAGAGTCATCAGGGATGTGTCACTGTATGAAGGGGCTAGGCGGTAGGAGTTCCTAGGTTTTGTTGTCGGAGGCGACACAAAGCAGCCGGAAAGATGGAAAGGTGGAGAAGATGATGAATCAGAGAGACTAAAGACAAAACAGGAAGTCAGGAGTCTGCTAGGTTTTATTGGCTTCTATAGGGAGTTTGTTCCAAATTTCGCAGCAATCACGAGTCCTCTCAGTGATTTGGTCAAGGCAGGGAAACCGGCAGTGGTCGAATGGTCAGAGCTGCAGAGCAAGCATTGCAGGACGGTGTTGGAAAGATAGGTTCCCGTCCCATCTGAAGCTACCAGATATGTCCAAACCATTTTTGTTGCGGACAGATGCATCAGGTGGTGGGATAGGTGCAGTATTGTTGCAGGAGCATGAAGGGGTCGAGTTTCCTGTGAGGTTGCTAGCAGGAAGTTGACAAAGTGTGAAGAAGGGTACGCAACTGTGAGAAGGAGTGTTTAGCCGTCGTGTGGGCCGTGCAGAAATTCCACAAATACTTGTATGGGAAAGAGTTCGTGATAGAGACTGATCATCAACCACTCAAATTTCTGCAGGAGGCGCAGTTGAAAAACAGCAGAGTTCTGCGTTGGGCAATGGCATTGCAGCCTTACAGGTATCGAGTGCAGTCATCCCAGGTCGACAGAATGTCGGAGCTGACTATTTAAGCGTGTAGTCTAGCAAGCTGCAATTCAGAGGAAGTCAGTATATCCAGGGTGCTTGGTTGATAATATGTGTTGATTTACAGTTATGTTGATTGGATATGGGTTCATTCCCAGTTGGCTATGGTTCATAATTTTTGTGTGAGATTTGTTCGTGTAAATGTAGTTATGTTGGAGCATACAGTCGCTTGTGTAGTAATGCATTATTTGCAATAAGTGAGGATGGAGATTCCTCAGTGAAGTGTCATGGATCGTGATCATTATTATATTGTGCTTTTCATAAGAATTGTGAGAGGAGAGATGGCAATCGCAGGTAGGGGAATTGCATAAGTGCGCACAGAGGTCGTTCTAAAATCAGTTGAAATAACGCAAGAGCGCACGTCAATGTAACTATTGGAGTGGTATTCACTAATGGTATATTTTATAATTTATAAACCGTTGGTTGTAAAGTATTTTTCAAACTTTGCGCGTGTAGCTGTGTGTCAGCAAATTCGGTTGTTGTCTTTTTTGTACCGTTGTTTTGAGACAATGCGGTGCATTAGTCTTTTGCAAGGGGGAAATTGTCACGGTCAAAAATAAACACAACCAAGTGTGGTCCGTCGCCGGCCACTTCAACTGGACATGAGTCCAAACGCAGACATCTTGGCACCACGAAGGACGGCTCCATGCGTCTCATCCGGCCATATTAAGCACAGCAAGGAGAACAGCAGACAGTCTGAGTGGCTGGACCGACAGGTCTCGTAGGTTTGGTCAGACGTCGCGGCGCCTACCAGACTCATCTAGCCAATTTAGAGTGACCAGTGCCCACGAGTTAAGCACACGGCGCCAGTTAAGTAGGAAAGGGGGGAAGGTAGTGTGTGGTGGGGGTGAATCAAGCTAATCAATTAAATGACCAATTGACCACACAGAGAGTAAGGCGTGTAGGCATGACTGGCATGATTTGACATCCAATGGAATTAGAGGGAGATAACTTCGGGTTACGAGGCGGTAAAAATACTGACCAATGGTACTCGCCTTTTTGACAGATCGGAACGGGATAGAAGGATGGTGAGAGTGAGGAACGGGAGAGAAAGAACGAACAGAGAGAGATGAGGAGGTTCGGGGTATAGTCTCTGCACGAGAGAAAAAGGCAGAGAGATGAAGAGAGGGAGAAAGAACGAAGAGAGACAGAGAGAGGGAAGAGGTTCTGTGTAAGCTCTGACGAGAGAGGAGCAGAGAGATGAGGGGAGGAGAGAAGAGAACCAAGTTGAGAGATTAGCATGAGATAGTCTGCAGAGGAAGGACTAGGGAGAGATGTGGAGAG
>CM031616.1:5917232-5924732 GCA_018398815.1 Conus ventricosus
AAGAAAAGAAACCCCTATTAAAAACAATTTTGTGAGTGTTGTCGTAAATTTGGCAAATTCGGGAGAAGAGTTGCGAGCATTTTGGTTGAAAACAGAAAAAAGTTGGAAAGGTTAAAACGTGCGGAAAGCCCCGTTATCGAGTAGAGGCGAAGGCCAGGTTAAGGTTTTAAGGTAATGATTTTCAGGTGGGAAAGAAAAGAAAGAATAAAAGCAGGAAACAAAAAAGGAATAAGGGAAGCGCAGGAAAAACAGAAAGGGAATAAAGCAGGAAACAAAAAAGTTTGGGGGAAAAGCGCAGGAAAAAGAAAGAAAAAGGGAAGGGGCGGAAAAGAAAACCTAAAAGGAAGCGCGGGGAAAGGGAAAGTTTAAAAAGGTTAAATTGGGAGTTAGAGAAAGTGAGGATAAAAAGGGGAGGAACCACGTTGTTGGTAGTTAAAATTTCCAGGGGACTTGTGCGCTTTTTCCCCCCTCGCCCAAAGTTACCAAATTCTCCGGGGGAACCGTTTCGTTTGATGCATCCATCGTCTTTTTTCCAAAAACGTTTGCAAACCAGTCGGGTTGGCCTTCAGAAGAGGGGGCAGTCATTTTGTCAGCGTTACTGAGGGTAAGGATTACAGTTTTTTAAACTGCGTTACCAGCAAAACCAACAGTTGATTTCGGGGGCTGTGAAGGAATTTTTGATGAAAGGATTTGCCCTCACAGAGGGGGGGTTTTCGGGAAGAAATTTGGGTTCGCAAATTTACAAGCGGGTTGAGACGTCCATCAGTTTGGTGCCTTTTTAGATCATTTATTTTGAAAAGGGGGTTAGAGTTGGGGGGTCAAAGAAGGAGTTCGCTGAATTGAAAGAGTAGTTATGAAAAAAAACAGTTTTTTGTCAGGTTGGGGCCCCGGGTTTTAACCATACATTTTAAAAAAGGGGACAGCCAGAGACAGCCGGGGAGTTTTTGAAGTTTTGCAGGGTGTTTTAGAGGGCAAGTTTGGGGACTAAGGTGCAGGGGGGAAAAAAAGGTGCCAGGGACAGGTGAGAAGAGTGCAAGGAGACGGGGGTTTTCTGCAAGTCTGCAAACCCCGGGGTGGGGAGAAGGAAAAGGGGCCAAAAGGGGAAATTTGGTGTTTCATTTTTTACCCGGAAGGGGCCCTGTGGCGAGGGGTTGTCGCATGAGGGGCCCGAAGGGAGCAGCCCTTTCAAGAGGTGGAAAAAGGGGCGCCCGGGGGGGAAAGACCTGCGTGGAACCAAAAGGGATTTAGTTGAAGGGGTGGAGGCGGGCCCCGGTTGCCCGGACAGCAGTCAGTGTTTAGGGATGGAGGGCACTAGGCTGAGGGTTCGTACCCGTGGAAAAAAGGGGGATTGGCCCGCAGAGGGGTTGGGAAAAAGGGTTTCGGACACTGGTTGTTTTATGCGGGGGAGTACAACCCCCGTGGTCGGAAAGGGGATTTGACAGGGCAAAAACCCGACCCGTACCCAATTTGATGGCATGTGAGGGGGGTTTCCAGTTTTCTTAAAATAGAATTTGTCCCCTTACTTTCAGGGGTTGTCGCGTTGGTGATGGAGAAACCCCTTATGATTTGTCTTGGAAATATTCCAGGGGCGGGATTCCCGGGGATTGAGTTGTTTACTGCTACGGGGGAGGGAGTTTTTAAAACGGAGCAAGAAGGAGGAAAAAGGGGGATTAAAAAGTTAGTCGTTCCAGCAAGGAAGTTAGGCATAGAATGTGTCGCCTTTTTGGTTTAGGGCCCCGGCAGGAAAAAGACCCCTTGCCGTGAAGTCTTTGGGGGGTTGGAAAAGGGGGGAAGAGAAACAAAGGGGGGTTTGGGAAGTGAGACAGAATTTCTTGTGAAAGGCCCGGGTGTTGTACCCAGGTTCCCCCAAAGGGGAAAAAGGTAAGGGACCTCAGGTTTGGGTACCAGAGGTTTATCGTGACACTGTTATGGTTTAGGGGTCCCCGGCGTAATGGGGGGGTAAATTTGGCACCCGCCAAAAAAAAGGACCAATCTTCGAAAGATTTTCATTGGCCCGGGGCAATGGGGAGACATCAAGCGTTTTTGCATGTTAAAGTGACGTGGGGTAAAGGTCAGCCCCAGGAGGGGTGAAGAGGGGAAAGGGGCCTCTTAAATTTCCCCCTTTTTTTGCCCGCCGTTCAGGAAAAGTGGCTGTTGATCTGATTGGCCCCCCCGCCCGTTTAAAAATGGGCCAAAGGGTTTTGAGACATGTAAGGGTTTCAAGGGAAGTTTGCAGGAGGTTTTGGGGCGGTCAGAAAAAAGCAATTTTGCCGGTGGGGAGGAAGCAATCCCGCAAGGTGGGGGATCAAGTCCCGGGAATGCTTTCCCACGGGTTTCCCCAAAATGCTGATGCCCTTGGAAAGGGGCCATTTCCCAAACCCTGAAAAAGGGCGGTCGGGGTTTCCGAAATTTATGTGAAGGGGGAAAAATAAAAAATTTTCCATGCGGAAAATTTTTTTCCGCAAATTTTTTCAGGTGGGGTCAGCACATTGGGGCAGCAGCAATCATTTTGGGGGAAGGGACCCGCGAAGAAAGGGGGGGGATTTTGTTGCCCAAATTTTCCCGAAGAGTTTATCCGGGATGTGTACGGGTTTAAGGGCTAGGCGGTGGGTTCCTGGTTTTGGTTTGTTTGGAGGCGACACAAAGCAGGCCCGGGAAAGGGGAAGGTGGGAAAAATGTGAATCAAAAGGACTAAAGACCCAAAAAGAAATCAGGGGTCTGTAGGTTTTTTTGGGTTCTATAGGGGTTTGTTCCCAAAAACGCACATTTACGAGTCCTCTCAGGGATTTGGTCAAGGCGGGAAACCCCGGGAGTGGGTCGAATTTGGGCGAAACTGCAGAGCAAGCATTTTCAGGGCGGTGTTTGGGAAAGATAGGTTCCCCTCCCATTTTGAAAATTCCGTTTGTCCAAACCCCTTTTTGTTCGGACAGAAGATCAGGGGGTGGGGTTGGTGCGTTTGTTGCAGGGCATGAAAGGGGCGGGGTTTCCTGTTTAGGTTTTCTAGCCGGAAATTGACAAAGTTGGGGAAGAAGGGTACGCAATGTTGGAGGGTGTGTTAGGGGTGTGTGGGCCCTGAGAAATTCCACAAATACTTGTATGGGGAAAAAGTTTTTTGGGGATTTGGGGAATGATCAAACAAAACCCCTCAAATTTCCCGCAGGGGCGCGTTGAAAAAAAAGCAGAGTTTTGCGTTGGGGGAATGGCATTCAGCCCTTTAGGTATCGGGGTGGAGTTCCTTTCCCTGGGCGACAGAATGTCGGAGCTTTATATTTAAGCTGTAGTTAGCAAGCTGCAATTCAGAGGAAAGTCAGTATATCCAGGGTGCTTGGTTGGAAAAAAAATTTTGTTGATTTCAGTTTTTTTGATTTGGGGTAGGGTTCATTCCCCGTTGGGGTATGGTTTATAATTTTTTTTGTGAGTTTTTTTTTTCGTGTTAAAAGTAGTTTAAAGTTGGAGCTACAGTGCTTGTGTAGTAAAGGGTTTTTTTGCCAAAAAGTGAGGATGGAGATTTCCTTTTGTGAAGTGTCATGGATTGATTTATTATATTGTGCTTTTTCCTAAGAATTGTGAAGAGGAGAGAGGGGAAAAAACCCCAAGGTAGGGGAAAAATTTCATAAAAGGGCACAGAGGGTTTTAAAATCCGTTGAAATAACGCAAGGCGCAGTAATGTAAATTTATTGGGTGGTTTTCACTAATGGTATATTTTATAATTTTTAAAAGTTGGTTGGGAAAATTTTTTCAAAAATTTGCGGTGGGGGTTAGTGGGGGCAAAATTTGGTTGTTGTTTTTTTTTGTACCCTTGTTTTGAGGGCAAATTTGGTGCATTTGTCTTTTTAAGGGGGGAAAATTTTCACGGTTTAAAAAAAAAACACACCCCAAGTGTGGTTTTCCCCCCGCCCGGGCCCCTTCAAAATGGACATGAGTCCCAAAAGCGACATTTGGACCCGGGAAAACGGGGTCCAAAGGTTCTTTCCCGGGCCAAAATTTTTTGACAGCAAAAAGGGGAAAAACAGACAGTCTGAGTGGTTTGGGCCCCAAAAGGGCTCCCTTGGTTTTTGGGCAGCGGGCGCCCGGGGCCTCCCGGGTCTTTTAGCCCAAATTTTGAGGACCAGTGCCGAGTTTAAACCCCCACGGCGCCCGTTTTTAAATAGGGGGGGGAGGTAGTGTGTGGTGGGGGTGAATCAAGCTAATTTAATTAAAAAAAACCCAAATTTCCCCAAGAGAGTAAGGGGTGTAGGGATGATGGCTTTATTTTTAAAATTTCCAAAGGAAAATTTGGGGAGATAACTTCGGGTAAGAGGCGGTAAAAATTTTGACCCAAAGGTACTCGCCTTTTTTCAGACGGAAAGGGATAAGAAGGATGTGAGAGTGGGAACGGGGGGAGAAAGAACGAAAGAGGAGGGTGAGGGGTTCGGGTATAAATTTCTGCAGAGAGAAAAAAGGGGGAAAGGGGGGGAGAGAAGGAGAAAGAACGAAGAGAGACAGAGAGGGGAAGGGTTCGGTTTTAAGTTTGACGAGAGAGGGCAGAAGAGATGAGGGGGGAGAGAAGAGAACCCCGTTTAGAGATTAGATGAGATAGTCTGAGGGGAAAGGGCTAGGGAGAGATGTGGAGGAGAGAGTTGTAACTTTAAAGAGGGAAAAAAGAAAAAGAAAAAAGGAAAAAAAAAGCAACAAAGTCCCTTTGGAATGAGCAGATAGAAGGGGGAGAGGAGTGTTTGGGTTTTTGAAGGGAAAGGAAAAAAAAGGAGAACAGATTGATGTTTATTTGTCACTGTTTCCCCTTAACCGGGGTTTTGACTCATACCTGGGAGGTCACTTCCCTCAAGAGAACCCAGACCAAAAGCCCGGCCAGAAAACCCCCAAAAACCCCGTGCCAGAGTTGTGTCGTGTTGTGAAAGTTTACGTGAAAGAAAAAAAAAAAGAAAAAAAAAGACCGTGATTCGTGAAAAGTTAGATCACCTGGCCAGGTAAAGTAGAAAAATTTTTTAACCGGGGTTTGTTAAGATGTTTTAGATATATGGGTTTTGTGAAATTAGGGAAAAAGAGAAAGTTTTTTTTTGTTTTTTTCATATGCATTGAGTTTCGTTCTAAAGGGAAAATTTTGTAGTAAAGTTATGCTTTAAAAAAGTGGTTTGTGTGGGAAATGTTTATATTGAATGAGGGTCGAAAACAAGGGGTGTGAAAGGGTTTGGGGTGTGCGCTTTGTCCCTTTCCCCCTTTGCCCTCCCCGAGGTTGAAATCAGGGGTTTTGGGTGTTTTTTGTGTGGGGTGTGTGGGTGTGTGTGTGTGTGGGGTGTGTGTGGTGGTGGTGTGTGTGTGTGTGTGTGTGTGTTTGTTTTTTGTGTGGGGTTTTGTGTTGTGTGTGTGTGTGTGTGTGGGTGTGTGTGTGTTGTGTTTTGGGGTGTGTGTGAGTGCTGCCCTTTTTATAAGTTTTTTTGTGTACGAAGTTGTCTGAAAAAAAACCCCGTCCAAAGCACTTTCTGTTTTTGTTGTTGTTTGTTGGTGGTTTTTTGTTTTTTTTTTTTTTTTTTTTTTTTTTAAATTTTCTTTCCCGTATTTCTTTTTGTTTCCTTAAAATTTTTTTTTCTTTTTTGTGCTGACAGGGCCTTTTGGGGAACTGGTTTTACAATGTGTTTTTCCTCTTATTTGTGAGGTCTAGAAAAAAAACCTGTTTATAGTTGCAGGTTTTTGTTTTGTATTGTTTAGACAAGGTTATTTTAAAATTAGGTTTTGGTTGGCGAAAAAATTTTGCGGAAATTCTTTAAAAGAATTTATCAGGCTTTTGCATTTCCCAAAGGGTTTTCGTTTTCTGTCTGTAAAACACACCTGTGCAAATCCTGCACTTGCCAAAATTCCCTTCCCTGAGAATGTGTGAAAATAATTTGGGAATTTGAAAATAAGGGATCAGGGGAAAACCCTTTTTTCTGGTTTTTTTTGTCATCAAATTTTCTCTCTCACATTGGGCCCGATTTAACACCACACACACACACGACGCCGCACGCAGCACGCACAACACACCCCCCACACCCCACACACACAAACACCCCACACACCACACACACACGTATACACCCCACACCCCACACAAACACAACCCCACACACAAAACACACAAATATATTATATTTATAAAATATATATTTATATATATATATATATATTAAATTTTTTTTATATTATATACAAAGCACGCACGCATGACACCCGACACACACCCTACACACACGCGCGCGGGCCCCTAGTTACGCCCCAAAAACAGACACACAACCCCAGTTCCCAAAACACCACACACCAAAAACACACACCAACAAAACACCACGCCCGCACGCACGCAAGCACGCAGCACGCCCACACCCACCAACACACAAAAAACCCCACACACGCCCCACTCAAACAAGCATGTGGCAGGTGACGGGCACGCCTTCTATCCAAGGCAAATTTGGGTTTTTCCCCATTGGGGTTTATGTGGTCACCTTTAGGGGGTTTTGCCCCCGTGGGGTCCTGCTTTGTTTTAACACTTTTGGGGGGACACTTTGGGGCCTCTTCTTCTTCCCCGCCCTTTTAGTGGGGTTTTCGGACTCCCCTTCTTCCAGTCACATAGAACTTTTTTCCTCTCACGGAAATCTTTTTCCCCCCTCCCGTTTAATTTTTTTTTTTTTACTGTCTCCCCGCGTTTGTGTGTTGGGGTTTCTGTCCCCTCCAGTTTATGTTGGAGTTCCCTGAAGGGTCTCCCTTTTTTTACTTTACTGTGGATCTTCTAAAAGGGGTGTTTTTCGACTCGCCCCAAAATTGGGGGAAAATTTTTTGCGTCCCCGTAGCTTCGGTCCTCCCCTTTTCCCCCAGAATATGCATCGTAGTTTTTCCCCCCAACTTGTAAAACTTTTTTACACAATCCTGTCCTTTCGTCCGGGGCACGATCAAATCGTCTCCCGCCAAACCACCTTTTGCCCCTTAAAGCTTTGGTGTAGGGGGCCCAAAACCCAAAACCCCCCGTTAGGGCGACAGGGGGGCTACAATTCTGTAAGGGGAAAAGTCCCCTTGGGGCCCGGTCCCCCTCTTGCTTTGTTAGGGCCCCTTTGGCCCCTTTTTTAGGACCTCTAGGCTTTGTTAGGGCGACAGGGGGGGAAATAAATTCTTTTCAGTTGGGAAAAATCTTTTTGGGGCTAGCCTGTCTTTGGGTTTGTTAGGACCCCTTCGCCGACTTCTCGAGAGGGATATACCATTTTCCTGGTAAGCCTCGGGCGAAAGGGTTTGACTTGCCCCCTTTTTTTATTTCCCCCCTAATTTTTTTTTTTTTTTTTATTTTTATTTTTTTCATGTGTTTTCAGTTTTGGGTTTCTTGTTCGTAATTTCTGAGGTTTCGCAGCTAAAAACCCCTTTAAAGCATTCACCCGCCTTTAAATTTTCATTTTATCCCGTACATTTCGAATTTTTTTTGGTTTTTGAGCCCTTTAACCTTTGCGCGGTTATCTCCCATGAGACTTATTTTGTCCCCTCTTC
>CM031616.1:5929732-5942232 GCA_018398815.1 Conus ventricosus
CCAAATGCAAACCCAAAAGTGGCAGCACTAACACGACAAAAATGCAACAACGTGGCAGCACTAAAAACGACAAAAAAAGCAACAACAGTGGCAGCACTAACACGACAAAAATGCAACAACAGTGGCAGCACTAACACGACAAAATGCAACAACGTGCAGCACTAACACGCAAAAATGCAACAACAGTGGCAGATAAAACGACAAAATGCAAAACAGTGGCAGCACTAACACGACAAAAATGCAACACAGTGCAGGGCCCAAACACGCAAAAAGCAACAACAGTGGCAGCAACTAACACGACAAAAAAGCAACAACAGTGGCAGCACTAACCCACAAAATGCACAACAGTGGCAGCACTAACACGACAAAAAAGCAACAACAGTGGCGCACTACCGACAAAAATGCAAAACAGTGGCAGCATAACACGACAAAATGCAAAAACAGTGGCAGCACTACACGACAAAAAAGCAACAACAGTGGCAGCATAACACGACAAAAAGCAAACAACAGTGGGAGCACTAACACGACAAAATGCAAACAAAGGGCGCATAACACGACAAAATTTCAACAACAGTGGCAGCTTAACACGACAAAAATGCAAAACAGTGGCAGCTAACGACAAAAATGCACAACAGTGGCGCCTACACACGCAAAATGCAACACAGGGCAGCACTAAACGACAAAAAATGCAACAACAGTGGCGCACTAACACGACAAAAATGCAACAAAGTGGCAGCACTAACACGACAAAAATGCAACAACAGTGGCAGCACTAACACGACAAAAAAGCAACAACAGGGCCGCACTACACGACAAAATGCAAAAAACCGTGGCAGCACTACACGACAAAATGCAACAACAGGGCCGCACTAACACGACAAAAATGCAAAAACAGTGGCAGCCTACCACGACCAAAAAGCAAACATGGCAGCACTAAACGACAAAAATGAACAACGGGCAGCACTAAACCCCAAAAAAAACAAAAAACGTGGGGCACTAACACGACAAAAATGCAAAACAGGGCGCACTAACACGACAAAAATGAAACAGTGGCGCACTAAACGACAAAAAAAGCAACAAAAAGTGGCAGCCTAACCGACAAAAATGCAAAAAACGTGGGGCCTAACAGACAAAATGCAACAAAAAAACGAGAAGAAAAAAAACAAAAAAACCCGGAGTGGAAAACCTCCCTGTAGCTGGTTTGAAAGGAAATCTTCGTGCCAACAGAGACCCTGAACAATTTCAGACTGGAGGCGGCGCCACGTGTGGTGTGTGTGTGTGTGTGTGTGTGTAATGTGCGTGCGTGTCTGTGTACTTTGTGTGCTTTGGCACGCGCACGGGTGATATGTAAATGTGTGTGTGTGAGAGAGAGAAAGGAGAGAGAGAGAGAGAGAGAGAGAGAGAGAGAGAGAGAGAGAGAGAGAAAAGAGAGGGAGGGAGAGAGAGGGGAGATGGAGGTAGGGATAGAGAGAGGGGTGGGGGGGTGGGGGCGGAGGGAAGATTGACCTCGATCCACATGTGACAAATTGTTTGATTGATCTGGCTTCATATCCGAGGATGAAGGTTTAGGCCAGTGGTAAGTCTTTCACCCCTGGAGATGAAGGGCGATTTAATAATCATGAATCAGTCTGCAGAAGGCTTTTTTGACAGACAGTTTAGCAAAAAAAAGTCTGCATCAGCAAACCACTGAAATAGCGCGCCTGCCAGCTAGAGCGCGTGCGCGTGCGTGCGTGCGTGCGCGTGTGCGCGCGCGCGCGCGTGTGTGTGTGTGTGTGTGTGTGTGTGTGTGTGTGTGTTGTGTATGTGTGTGTGTGTGTGCGTGGGTGCGTGTGTGTGTGTGTGTGTGGTGTGTGTGTGTGTGTGTGTGTGTGTGTGTGTGTGAAAATTGCGTGCACGTTTGCCTGAATGTGAGTGTGTCTGTAGACGAGTGTTTGAGGGAAAAAGAGACGTAAACGTTGTTTAATTGAATTAAAAAAAAAATAAATAAATAACAAAACGGTAACAACTAGGCCCTACTACATACTTTACTCTACTGTCAACTGTCTTATAATTTGCGTTCATTAAATGTGAATGCAAATATCCTGAACTCAGCTGAAGTCATCTAACCCACCAACGAATCGGCACTTGAGACGGGTCCGGTTATCCGATCATACCTCCTTCCTTCGCCCTCTCCCCTCCCCCCTTTTCCATGCATCCTCCCTCCCCTCCCCCCAACTTCCCTCCCCCTCTCCTTTTACCGCCTCACCCGACAGGGTACAGGTTCAAACCAGATATGTGAAGAAACAAATTCAACCCCCCAGACACAAACCCTAAATCCGAGACACAGGTACAAGCCTTCTCCAATTCCTCTTCTTCTTCTCCAGTGACAGCGCGAGAAGAACCGGTCCACAACGTCAAGCGCTTCAGAGGAAAAGCGAGCCGTCTCCTTTCCTGAAGACCATCGTGAGAATGAAGAGGGGATAACTTGTTCGGGGCAATCAATAGACGTTTAATGAACTTCTGTCTTGCACGCATCAACCCCACTATCATTAATCCAAACCTTAACCTGTCTGTGAACAACCTAAAACTCACATTTAAAGCGTTAAGAAAACATGAAAAAACAGCCTTCCTGCCGTTATAAAGAATGACCTCCCTTCATGATCTTTGCCCTTCGACGAAATTGTCTTTTCTATCTTGACATACCCGAATCACTCGAAGCAGAAAGTTCTATAGCTCATTCTTCTTCAGATGTGATTTTTCTCCATTGCGTTTTCTTTCCGTCACAGATAAAAACGAATCGAATAAGAAAACACACTACTGTCACACCATATGAATGCTAGACGAACACAACTATCGCACATCTATTGTTGAATCCGACCTTCATATTTCACAGACAGAAGCTCTCTTTAAAAAAAAGGGAAGCAATCCTGTGGGATTTTGAACAGGTTCTCTCTATTGAAAAGCATATCAATATCATCCCTTGCAAGTGGCTCATTGGTGTTCAAAACTTGTTACAAGGGATCATTGTGCACACAGCTGCCTCAGAGCGTGACAACTTGGCATGAGCAGACAGGAACACTATGGGTGTATTCACTCTCCGCGTGTAGTTAGCAGACAGGAACACTATGGGTGTATTCACTCTCTGCGTGTAGTTGTAGGGTTTTGGTCCGCTATTGGCTCCACATAAATCCCAACAAAAATAAGACAACACGTTATGGCGAGGCAGCCACCAATACATGTTCACAACACCAGCCAGCTTCAGCCTAATCGGTGCCAGAGTTTCCGTCACCCTTGCAGAGTTTCCGTCACCCTTGCAGAGTTTCCGTCACCCTTGCAGAGTTCTAGCATGCGTACGTTTCCTGAGAAGAAAAGCGGAGGGAAAAGCTTGGGGGTCAGGGAGGGGAAAGGATGAAGGAGAAGAGGGGGGGGGGCGGAGTTGAGGCTTTAGGGGTCAGGAGGAGGAGAAAAGAAAGAAGGAAAGAAGGAAAGGAACGAAGAAGAGAAAGTGAACGTGAAAGCTTTTTAATTAATCAGCGCTGAAGAAGAGTTCCTGTCTTTACTGGCACACTGTCCCAATGTAGGGAAAACTCCGCTGAAGAAAGGGGAAAAGAAAACACAAAGTAAATAAAGGGAAACGAAGACACGAAACGTTTTGTGTTTGATTAATCAATCCAAAGGAGTTCGGGTCCTTATTCGAACAATGTCCTTACGTGGATTGGGGAGGGTTTGGAGTGGGGGGGGGGGGGGGGGGGGGGGGGGGGGGGGGGGGGGGGGGGGGGGGGGGGAGGAGGGGGAGAGGGAAGGGGGCGGTGGGGATGGGGTTAAGCTTTAAATTAACCAGGCAGAAGGTCCTGTCAATACTCGTATTCTGTCCTAACTTGCGAGACTTTTCCAATGAAAAGAAAGAGGACGGACGAGGAAGGAAGAAAGAAAGGAAAGAAGAAGAAATCGCGAAACGTTCAGAAGTTTTAATTTTATACGTCAGGGGAGTTAACCGTCCTTACTCAAACACTGCCCTGAAAGGTTAAAACGGTTGCACTGCTCTTTATGTAGGAGTTATTATAAGATGACGAAGAGAAGAAGACAAAAGTGACGTTTTAATTCTCAATCATATGATGTCCCTGCGATCGTGTCTGTCTTCATGCTAAAAGACTTTTTCGAAGAGAATAAGCAGAATAGAGCTGTAGAAGAAAACAAATCGGAGGAGGAGAAGAAATAACGTTATGAAAAGTTGCAGAGAAGATTCATGACCACTTCATGCACAGTTCTAACATGCTAAAAGGAACAGACACCATGGATCCAGGTTCCTAAAGAACTGCATTCAAGGCATGCAAAGAGAAGATAGAGTACAGCTTCAAGGAGGAGGTGTGTAAAATCAAACTTTTTAGGAATGTTTCTGAAGCTGAAAAGAAAGTGGCCGTAGAGTTTGTCATTCAGAACAGAAATCCACAACGGGCCTTGTTGTTTGGTCAACAGTTATATGCATTAAGAGAACAGAGTGATTAATCAGTTTCCGGCCTC
Organism: Conus ventricosus; assembly: GCA_018398815.1. Taxonomy (NCBI): domain Eukaryota; kingdom Metazoa; phylum Mollusca; class Gastropoda; order Neogastropoda; family Conidae; genus Conus; species Conus ventricosus. The sequence goes on from CM031616.1 coordinate 5,934,233, forward strand.
TCTGACACGCCTCTCAATGTTGTTTAGCGTGCATCTATATCCGCTTGTCTTGAACCGTTATCAACGGTTACTTACTATTTTGTTATCAGTCATGGTGTTCATGACGATGTTGTCGGCCGTCAGATTAGCCGCGTGCCAGAAAGGCAGTGAAGAGGCCCATTAGTGGATTAAATGAAGTGCCACATTGTAGTGCTGGTGGCGAACAGCGACTGTCAAATCAATCCTTTTCTGTCAATCTGTCCATTTGTCTGTCTGTCCATCTGTCTGTCTGTCTGTCGATGTATTTATATGTATGTCATCAATTTTTTGTGCCCATCTTCTGTGCCACCCTAGTAGCATTGCACCCACGTCGCTCTTTCCCGACTCCCCTCGTCCACAGCCACAGCCCGGCCCGACCTGCGACAGCCCGGCCCGGCAATCCACAGGGAGCAGCCAATATCAAACCGTCATGGGGCAACCCACCAGAGGAGACACTGCACTGCTGCCGAGTCACTTTCGTGGTAGTACCACCTGCTAAGCGCCTACTGACGACAATGTTTGCATAGTCACGGAGCCGGTGTCAGTGAGCTCTCACTCTGTAGGGCGCCACTAGGTCCCATGAATGTGTTGATATGGTGACCCCGACAGAGTCAAACCAGGCCATAGACGTGGAAAGGCAATAAAAACTGGGGTCACCATGAGAGCAGGGCGTGAAAGGTCACAGAATTTGGATATTTTTAAGGATGAGGATGATGAGATGATGCTACGGATTTCGATTTTGGTCTGAGACTTCATAACAGGGAAGTATTATACACTTACTTTAATAAGATAGCCTGGGGTCAACCTAGGCCCGAGAGATAAAAGACACCTGGAGTGTTGGTCTGGAAATTCGAGCAACACTCTCAGAGACGCATCCTTTCAGTGGATGAAATTCGACTGTGTTGTCCCAGTCTTTCCAACTGAGCTCAAAGCAAACTCAACTCTGGGTAGGAGCCGGTCGAAGTAGGAAAATCCAACAAATAAATGGATCTTATGAGATTCGAACCCACGACCGCCCATCCGGGAGTCGGTGACGCTGATCACTTCGCCACGGTATTATCTATCTATCTATCTATCTATCTATCTCTATCTATCTATCTATCTATCTATCTATCTATTTGTTTGTCTGTCTATTTTCTAAATGTGTATCTGTCTATCAATCTATTTATCTATTTTCTATACGTTTATCTGTCTGTCTGCCTGTCTTTACCGTTCTTTCTGTTCAATTATCTGCCTCTCCTCCGTCTATCGATGTGATCTTCAATCTGTCTCCACACCAATCTTTTCCAGCTGCGTTTCTGTCCCCCTGTCTGTGCCTGTAATCTGCCTCCCCCATGGATGCTTTCGGCTGAAGTTCCACGCTCCAAAATTGAGACTGGCCGCCCCAGGTTGTCATGTACATGATATATTACCTAGAATACTACACGCGGCTTCGCTCTGCTCTTCCGCCCCCTGTCTCCTCCTCCCCACCTCCACCCTACCCCACCCTCCCCACCTCTCCGCTCTTCGGCCAGCCTTGCCAGTGTATCCCAGTTATTCCGCCCCCTGTCTTTATCGACGCCTGTCTTTATTGAAGTCATGAAGCAGACTGGACGTGCACAGTGATCGAACATTGCAACAAAAATAATCAATCAGCTGGCATTGCCCCTCCACCCCCCCCCACCCCTCTCTCCTCATCCCCTTCCCATGTCTCCCCCAGTGTCTCCACCCCGCTTTCCATGCATCTTCCTCTCCCGATCACCTTCCTTCATTCTCTGCCTTCCCTTTGCCTTGGATGTAAGCCAGTATGCCCCCACCCCCCCCCCCCAACGGTCTGATTGTTGAGGTCTGCGCGGTCTTCGGGAAAGGTTGTGGATTCGATTTTGGAGGAATGAGGACGTGCACGTATGAGCGGTTCAACTTGGCGGGCAATTTGATTTTGTGCAGATATCCAGCGGGGTTCCCCCCCCCCCCCCCCCCCACCCCACCCGACCCACTTGCAGTGGGGAAAAGAGATCGATTGGGCGAAGGAGACGCCCGAAGGGGGAAAGGGGAGGGTGGGAAGGGTGAAGGTGGAGGATGGGGGGTGGGGGGGGGGTGGCTTCTTCTACTTCAGTAGGGGACTCATGTGTGCACGGAGGTGGTGAAATTTCTTTCAGTCTGTTCCAGGAAAGAAGGCCATTTCACAGGTGTAACCGTTGACGCCAATGTAAAGCTATCAGCAGCCAGTTTATCCACCACTGTTTCCCTTTCCCTTTTTTTTCTCTTTCGCACGCGCGCGCGCGCGCTTACCCACACAACCACACAACACACACACAACAACCCCACACACACAACGCACGCACACACACAACCACACAACACACTACCACACCAACAGTCTATTAAATTATCTTGTAGGATGGCCGGGGGGGGGGGGGGGGGCGGTGGTGTTGTTTGTGTCTGTCTGTATGGTGGTTTGTTTGGTTGTTGTTGTTGTTGTTTTAATTGACTGCACCATTGTCTTCAGGAAATGATGTGCTTATGATTCCTCTTTTACGTCTCAGTATATGAATCTTTCCACCCACACCCCCACCGGGTGCACCCGAAGATCCCGCCCGATAGATCCCTAACCCGACCTAACCTATCCTTTGCGGGATCTACCGATGCGGGGATCTATCGGTGGGGGTCTATCGGTTCGGTGCAGGATTATCGGTGCGGGGATCTTATCGGGATGACCCCCCCCCCCCCCCCCCCCCCTAAACGCTCCCTTTCTTTACTGTCGTCCACTTACTTGCTGCGCTTATGCACCAACCTTCGTTTCACAAAGCCTTTTACACTCTTTTCTCTGGTTTCAGTTTGTAACAGGTCCGCTTCTCCGTTGTAATCCGGCGCCAGGGTTTGTGGGGATTGACAACACTGCGTCCAGCGAGCACTAGGATGGTCGTTTTTTTGCAATTAGTTGGCTTTGTTATGTTCTTGATTTAAATTTCAAAGTGGGGCGACTGCGGCGGAATTCTAATCAATTGGAAAAATTTGTTAAGTTCCCCCCCCCCCCCAAGAAAAAAACTTAAACACGGATCACAAGCAAACAGCGCCCGTCTTGCGCGAATTGGTGAAGATAAGTGATGGCTGTTCATTTTTGTTGTCTGAGTGTTGGTGTATCTGCCTTGAGAAGACTAAGAGTCGAACGTCTTGTTTTGTTTTTGTGTTTGTTAGTCAACGTTTTTTAGGGCGGGACAATTTGCAAGAAATTTTTTCAATTTCTGGATTATATTTCACGTTTGTGTTGGTGTAATCTAGGATTGAAAAAAAATCAGTGGAATGGCTGGTGTGGTTGACAGCCTTTGTTCATCAACTGAAGGATGTAATTTTTGATTGTCTCGTGTGACTTACGTTACGTGATATTGTGGTTCATGTTGGTTTGTTGCGCGACAGGGCGTCTTTTGTATGTCGTGACATCCGTTTCATGTTCTTTGTTGGTTAGTGGAGCTGAGATCACAGAGCCGGAATCATTTTGCACGGTCTCTTGGAGCGGGAGGGGGCACAGCTCACATGCTCGAGGAATCTTACATTGCGTCCACGTATCGCTTCGCCAGAAATTTGGAGTTCACTATTGGTGCCGGAAATTGGCGACTGGGAACGTTCCCTCTTCAGGGTGATTTGGATGCGCTGTACACAAACGACGTGCCCTTGCTTGTTTATTTCTTGTCTCTAGGGGTCTCTGCGCATACTTCTCTCTCTTTTGGTCAATAAACAGTTTCTGCGTCTGAGCACTCTCTCTTTCTTCTCTCTCGTTCTCTCTCTCTGTGTGTGTGATGAAGTGGTGTGCGGTGGAGGTGTTGTGTGTGTGTGGTGTGTTGTGTTCCTTTACATAAGTGGCTACACATTCTCACAGGGAGCATAATGTTTTTGTTTTGTGTTGTTTGTTTGTTCGTTGTTTAGGGTGCACGCTGGTCAGCAGGGAAACTTGGTGTTAACATCTCCTCTCAGAAGGTAGTAGGGGGATGAAACTGGTGCACAGATGCGACTGGTAATTAGGAACTTTTTACGTGGTTGTTTAAGGGGGGGTGAACCAGCACTGGGTGCGTCAGAAGTTTAAAGGCGTTATGCGATTTGGCAACAACCCGACTAGGAGGAAAACAACAAAAACAAATACCTCATTTAAACAACAAAACGCTACACCGAACTACCAGGCAGGAAAAACAATATGAAGATATGAATTAATTTAAGTATTAATAACCAGAGCGCGATCTGTGAGGCTATGTCATACACGCCTGGTTTGTCGTCACGCATGTCTTAAGCTATTCCAGGGGGCCCAGCACGGGGGTCGAGGCAGCGGGATGATGTATTTGGGGTGCGAACGCTCCGTCAACGGCGAGGCGGAAAGCCAATTCTTCAGAACGTCCCTGGCCGGCCGCGGGTTTGGCACGCGCACGTTGTGGAAAAGACTGGCACACACGGCCGGCTTACATGGCCGAACCTGTACTTGGCTTGAGATTGCTTTCATTGCATAGGAGCACAGCATGGGTTCCATCAGCTGGGATGAAGTTGTACAGGTGGGGTTTGGAGCGTCTGCCATATGGAGGGTTTTACCTTACAGGATTTGATAGGTTCGTGCGCAAGTGGTATTAAAGGGCCTGCTGGCGCGTACACACACAACAAACACACACAGCTAAATATCTTATATATATATATACATAATCTAATATATATTCTTTTATCTATATCTAGTTATTATAATTCTATATTATATAGATTGACACAGGCTTGCACTTGATGTCTTATTGTGAATAGGTGGAGTAGTTCTATGTTGAGTGGTAGTTAATACTGCTACGAGACTGTACTGGGGCCTTTGCTTTGTGTTGACACTTTCCAGCAGAGTGTTGGCTGACAAGGAAGACGCATATATCTATAAGTTCAAAGCGTGGAGGATTTTTGTACTTGGCTCCGGTACTCGGTTTTGCAATTTGCGAATATATGACAATATGACAAAGGCGACATCTAAACACAAAGGTGTTCGTCCCGAATTTGTCGGATGTTTGGGCTGTCTATCAGATGCGGAAGGTCGGACGACACTGGGATCCTGTGAAACCTCGGACTTTCGATACTCGGACAGACATATAGAAAGGCGGAAAGCAGAAGCCAAAGCGAAAGACAGACAACTGGTTTATTTGTTGATTACCCTGTCATGCCGCTCACAACCGAAATGAAGGTTCTCGTGAATTCATCACTGAAATCAGAGAGTCCAAGCCTGAGCTACAGCCAAAGCACCGCATACCCTCCTGGCGCGGCTCCGGCTTCACACTATCGACTCTTCCCAGCTCCCCTCCTTCCTCCCCACGCACACCACTTTCATTAGGTCACGAACTTTGCCCTTTCTGAAGGAACGTTTCAATTGGTTTAAAATTTAGTTCCTTCTTACTTCCATACAAGTGTTGTTAATAGAGTTGGTTTATTGGATTGAATGTTCATTTTGACCTTTTTTAACGTTGTTTTAGCCCGCGTTTTTTGTGGTCGTTTGACTTTAACTATTGTACAAATGATCGTGTATTGAATGATTGATTGAATTGTTGGTTTTAAATGATTAATTTATCGTTTGATTATTGAATTATTAACCGATATCTTGTTTTTTCTTCTGTTAATAAACGCTGTTGGATGGCGTTGAACAATGCAGGTAAGTTATGAATGTTTGATAGAAACTGTTGTCGTTGTCTAACTTGTTGTTGTTGGTGTTGTATTTCATTATTATTATCGTCGGTGTCGTATCAATCACATCATTGTTATCATCATCATATCATTGTTATCATATCTTCATCCTTTCTTCACATTATCGTTATCATCCTCACCATCACATCATCATCATACAAACATCATAATCATCGTTACTATTGTCATTTATACATTGTTGGTGGTGGTGGTGGTGTTGTAGTAATTTGTGTGTGTATGTTTGGCGTGTTGTTGTTTCACATTTCGATTTGTTTGAATCGAGGGAATGACTAAAAAACAACAGAGGAGGAGAACGAGGAGAGAGGGAGAGAGGAACCTAATACCGTGGCTCTGTTCAGAGGACCGTCGCTCAGCAAGGGAAAACGCAGTTTGACAGATCAACCCAAAAGGGAACCCCCGGGAAATTTTAAAGCATCGAAACAAAAAGGGGGGTTTCATGTAGTGGGATTGACAGACTGCGTGCAGCGAGCATAGGATGGTCGTTTTGTGCATCAGTCTGGCTTTGTTATGTTCTTGTTGTAGTGGGATTGACAGCACTGCGTGCAGCGAGCACTAGGATGGTCGTTTTGTGCATCAGTCTGGCTTTGTTATGTTCTTGTTGTAGTGGGATTGACAGCACTGCGTGCAGCGAGCACTAGGATGGTCGTTTTGTGCATCAGTCTGGCTTTGTTATGTTCTTGTTGTAGTGGGATTGACAGCACTGCGTGCAGCGAGCACTAGGATGGTCGTTTTGTGCATTAGTCTGGCTTTGTTATGTTCTTGTTGTAGTGGGATTGACAGCACTGCGTGCAGCGAGCACTAGGATGGTCGTTTTGTGCATCAGTCTGGTTTTGTTATGTTCTTGTTGTAGTGGGATTGACAGCACTGCGTGCAGCGAGCACTAGGATGGTCGTTTTGTGCATTAGCCTGGCTTTGTTATGTTCTTGTTGTAGTGGGATTGACAGCACTGCGTGCAGCGAGCACTAGGATGGTCGTTTTGTGCATCTGTCTGGCTTTGTTATGTTCTTGTTGTAGTGGGATTGACAGCACTGCGTGCAGCGAGCACTAGGATGGTCGTTTTGTGCATCAGTCTGGCTTTGTTATGTTCTTGTTGTAGTGGGATTGACAGCACTGCGTGCAGCGAGCACTAGGATGGTCGTTTTATGCATTAGCCTGGCTTTGTTATGTTCTTGTTGTAGTGGGATTGACAGCACTGCGTGCAGCGAGCACTAGGATGGTCGTTTTGTGCATCAGTCTGGCTTTGTTATGTTCTTGTTGTAGTGGGATTGACAGCACTGCGTGCAGCGAGCACTAGGATGGTCGTTTTGTGCATCAGTCTGGCTTTGTTATGTTCTTGTTGTAGTGGGATTGACCGCACTGCGTGCAGCGAGCACTAGGATGGTCGTTTTGTGCATCAGTCTGGCTTTGTTATGTTCTTGTTGTAGTGGGATTGACAGCACTGCGTGCAGCGAGCACTAGGATGGTCGTTTTGTGCATCAGTCTGGCTTTGTTATGTTCTTGTTGTAGTGGGATTGACAGCACTGCGTGCAGCGAGCACTAGGATGGTCGTTTTGTGCATCAGTCTGGCTTGTTATGTTCTTGTTGTAGTGGGATTGACAGCACTGCGTGCAGCGAGCACTAGGATGGTCGTTTTGTGCATCAGTCTGGCTTTGTTATGTTCTTGTTGTAGTGGGATTGACAGCACTGCGTGCAGCGAGCACTAGGATGGTCGTTTTGTGCATCAGTCTGGCTTTGTTATGTTCTTGTTGTAGTGGGATTGACAGCACTGCGTGCAGCGAGCACTAGGATGGTCGTTTTGTGCATCAGTCTGGCTTTGTTATGTTCTTGTTGTAGTGGGATTGACAGCACTGCGTGCAGCCAGCACTAGGATGGTCGTTTTGTGCATCAGTCTGGCTTTGTTATGTTCTTGTTGTAGTGGGATTGACAACACTGCGTGCAGCGAGCACTAGGATGGTCGTTTTGTGCATCAGTCTGGCTTTGTTATGTTCTTGTTGTAGTGGGATTGACAGCACTGCGTGCAGCGAGCACTAGGATGGTCGTTTTGTGCATCAGTCTGGCTTTGTTATGTTCTTGTTGTAGTGGGATTGACAGCACTGCGTGCAGCGAGCACTAGGATGGTCGTTTTGTGCATCAGTCTGGCTTTGTTATGTTCTTGTTGTAGTGGGATTGACAGCACTGCGTGCAGCGAGCACTAGGATGGTCGTTTTGTGCATCAGTCTGGCTTTGTTATGTTCTTGTTGTAGTGGGATTGACCGCACTGCGTGCAGCGAGCACTAGGATGGTCGTTTTGTGCA
>CM031616.1:5954732-5957232 GCA_018398815.1 Conus ventricosus
TGAGTTGAAGTGACGTGTGACATACGCAGATGCAACGACGTAGACGTTTTTGTGTAGTGATCTCAGCCTTTACCTACAGGAAAGGTTGGGAAATGTAACCATCGTTACATACATTTATACAGCTCACAGTCAACACGAATGACTCGTTCGCGTGCCTGTCTGCCGATGCGGCAGGAGAGTGCTTCTGTCAAACCCCAAATGTTCAGCGGATTCTGTTTCACCTCATGTTTGGGATACATGCACGATACCAGTGTGAATACAAGTCATGTCTTGTCACAGTGATTGATTTAAGCGAGATTCATGCTTCTACTTCTGTCATTATTGTCTTAACATTTGTCCTTACGCTAGCACGTGCGCGCTTGAGACCCCCTCTCTCTCTCTCTCTCTGTCTCTCTCTGTCTCTATCTGTGTGTGTGTGTGTGTGTGTGTGTTGATGGTGGTGGTGGTGGTTCTTTTCATTCATGCGTACAGGAACGGTGTGGACGGATTTTCATTGGACTTTTATGGTTAGTGTATTAATGCGTTTTACGTTTTGTAGTGTGTATGATGAGTCTTTGAAATCTGAAAGGACTGTTCATGTGGATTCATGAAATGGTATTGGAATTGATCTGAATTGAACATAAGTATCACACACCATTCCGTAGCAGCTACATTCATTTGTGTATTTCTTATAGCGTATTAATAGAATCTTTTTTGGGGGGGGTTTTAAGCGATTAACGGTGAAAAGTACACACATTTTGTATTTCATTTTCCCCTCTCTATTTCCAGCAACCTAGTGTCATGAAACATGCGCTGATTTTCCCATTTGAGGCATTTTTTTTCAACAGGACGTCGGCAACAGAAGCACAGATGTTGCTTGCGTTTTTTTATGTGTTTATTTTAGCCGGACCTCTACAGAAAAAAAGCATGATTATATTTTGACCGTTTTTATCCGGAAAAAAATAACAGCAGTATTATGAGGGAAACATTTATGTGCATGTATAACAGCAGTATTATGAAGGAAACATTTATGTGCATGTAAAACAGCAGTATAGAAGGAAACATTTATGTGCATGTATAACAGCAGTATTATGAAGGAAACATTTATGTGCATGTAAAACAGCAGTATTATGAAGGAAACATTCATGTGCATGTAAACAGCAGTATTATGAAGAAACATTCATGTGCATGTAAAACAGCAGTATATGAAGGAAACATTAGTGATGAAAACAGCAGTATTATGAAGGAAACATTTTGTGCATGTAAAACAGCAGTATTATGAAGGAAACAATTATGTGCATGTAAAACAGCAGTATTATGAAGGAAACATTTATGTGCATGTAAAACAGGCAGTAAAACACATTATTAAAGGAAACAATTATGTGCATGTAAAACAGCAGTATTATGAAGGAAACATTTATGTGCATGTAAAACAGCAGTATTATGAAGAAACATTTATGTGCATGTAAAACAGCAGTATTATGAAGGAAACATTTATGTGCATGTTAAAACAGCAGTATATGAAGGAAACATTTATGTGCATGTAAAACAGCAGTATTATGAAGGAAACATTTATGTGCATGTAAAACAGCAGTATTATGAAGGAAACATTTATGTGCATGTAAAACAGCAGTATTATGAAGGAAACATTTATGTGCATGTATAACAGCAGTATTATGAAGGAAACATTTATGTGCATGTAAAACAGCAGTATTATGAAGGAAACATTTATGTGCATGTAAAACAGAGTATTATGAAGGAAACATTTATGTGCATGTAAAACAGCAGTATTATGAAGGAAACATTTATGTGCATGTAAAACAGCAGTATTATGAAGGAAACATTTATGTGCATGTTAAAACAGCAGTATTATGAAGGAAACATTTATGTGCATGTTAAACAGCAGTATTATGAAGGAAACATTTATGTGCATGTAAAACAGCAGTATTATGAAGGAAACATTTATGTGCATGTATAACAGCAGTATTATGAAGGAAACATTTATGTGCATGTAAAACAGCAGTATTATGAAGGAAACATTTATGTGCATGTAAAACAGCAGTATTATGAAGGAAACATTTATGTGCATGTATAACAGCAGTATTATGAAGGAAACATTTATGTGCATGTAAAACAGCAGTATTATGAAGGAAACATTATGTGCATGTAAAACAGCAGTATTATGAAGGAAACATTTATGTGCATGTAAAACAGCAGTATTATGAAGGAAACAATTCATGTGCATGTAAAACAGCAGTATTATGAAGGAAACATTTATGTGCATGTAAAACAGCAGTATTATGAAGGAAACATTTATGTGCATGTAAAACAACAGTATTATGAAGGAAACATTCATGTGCATGTAAAACAGCAGTATTATGAAGGAAACATTTATGTGCATGTAAAACAGCAGTATTATGAAGGAAACATGTATGTGCATGTAAAACAGCAGTATTATGAAGGAAACATGTATGTGCATGTAAAACAGCAGTATTATGAAGGAAACATGTATGTGCATGTA
>CM031616.1:5962232-5964732 GCA_018398815.1 Conus ventricosus
GAAAACATGTCTGACGCTTCTGTAACGGCCGACACATTACTCTGTAACCATTGAATCTGTTTTTCGTTTGATGATTTTTAGAAGGAAAGGTCTTTGCTTATTACGTGAATTACGCAACCGAGAATGGCTCAGCAAGACCTCCAGGCATGTTTGACTAAGCACGAGCAGTTTTCGAGTTCGCTTGTAAATTGTGGTTGTTTTTCAGAACCGGAAGGTGACTGTCCCCAACTCACGCCAGCCACGCTGTCTGAACATATTGGAGGCGCAGTGGAACACATGGTCCCTCCTCCCACAACTGTTTCTGACTGGTCGTTGTAAAAAGATTGAGAAAGTGCTAGCGACTTGTCACAGCATCACCTGCGTGTTGGCCCTCGGAGGGTCATGACAGATGATCGTGTAAGAAAGACAAACGTTCTTTTCTTTCGTAAGGAGAACACGTTAGAAACAGCTTCACTGCCCCACGCTGCAGGACAATTTCTTTATGAAAGGTTTTTTTCCCCCTTAAGGTTTAAGTGTCTTTTGAAGATAATGACTTGTGAGTTGGCTTCAACACGGTGACAGCCCTGATTGGCTCCTTTGCGGTCGGCCGACGCAACATGACCTTACCTTACCTTCTATAACGTGAGGATCAGAGCATGGTTAGGGTTAGGTGAAGTGTTACGTTTACGGTGATGGTTGGGGTCAGGTTAGGGTGAGTGTGGTGCACTCCAGAGCTGGACAACTTTGGATTGTTATGTAAGCTCCCATTCTTAACGCCATGGACAAGCACAACGCGGCCTGAAGACGATGGTTTCTGCGGAAACTCCTTCATCATTCTCCTCAGCGTTCTGCTCCATCGTAAACATCCAGTCCGACAGCTTAAACTGGGTATTGAAATGAAGGACCAAACAGTTCATTGTCAAGATTGGAAAAAAAAAGAAAATTCTGTGAAGTAAAGGAACTGGGTCTTCTTTTATGCGTGAACACACACACACACACACACACACACACACACACACACACACACACACACAACACACACACAACACACCACCACGCACGCCGCACGCACGCACCACACACACCACCACACACACACACACACACACACACACACACACACACACACACAACACACACAGAGGGGGGGGGGGGGGGGGGGGGTGTAGGAACATGACACAGGTCTTCAAGCAAAAACGCACCTGAACTTCGGCACGGTGCTCCTTACACTCTAAAGTGGCCAAACCATATTATTCTGTTCTCTCTCTCTCTCTCTCTCTCTCTCTCTCTCTCTCTCTCTTCTCTCTCTCTCTCTCTCTCTCTTCCTCTCTCTCTCTCTGCGCGCGCACCGCGCGCGCGCGGCGCGTGTATGTGTGTGTGTGTGTGTGTGTGTGTGTGTGTGTGTGTGTGTGTGTGTGTGTGTGTGGTGTGTGTGTCGTGTTCTATGTGTCTGTGTGTTTGTCTGTGTAAGCGCACGAGCATGTGTTCGTTTGTTCGTGTGTGTGTGTGTGTGTGTGTGTGTGTGTGTGTGTGTGTGTGTGTGTGTGTGTGTGTGTTGTTGTTGTTGTTGTTGTTGTTGTTGTTGTTGTTGTTGTTGACTGGTCTGAACAGCTGCGACACTAATGGCATTTGGGCGATATGTTTTGGTATTTATCAATCTGCCTGTTGTTTTCTCTCTTTTTGCGTGAGCCTCTCCATCGCCGCATCTCCCCGCTGTTCTCCCCGCTCTGTCTCTCCCTTATCTGGCGCTGTCACTCGTATTTGCTCACTTGCTGTGGCGCGTGCGTGCGTGTATGGATGCATGCAACCACCCCTTGTCTGTCCCTCCCTCCCTTCTTTCTCTCACTGTATTTGCTCGCGTGAAATATCATCATTGGAAAGAACACGACAGAGACAAAATGGTCTATAACGCAGTTTAAATAAAAACTGTTCGGGACAGTGATAAACCACAACACCTCCCGGATCGCATTAAATCCCAGACGGGCGACACACACACACACACAACACCCTCCCCCCTCCCTCCCATCCCCTGCCACCACCACCCCGGCTCCTCTCCTTCCGTCCTCCCCCCCCCCCTCCCCCCTAACCTCAGGCAGAGTGTTGAGTCACTCAGTTAAAATTTCAAATTACGCAACACGCAAGAGGAACATTTTTTTACAGTATCCAATTCCCTCGCCTGGCGGCCAGCCCTATCGCCGGGAATGCCCTGTCCCGATCGGGCAGGGAAATTAACGTTTGATTTTTGTCTTGGGCACTGATCGCACAGCGCCGCCACCCGGCCACAATTACCGGAAGTGGAGGTGCACGGAGCATGCGCGGCGGGAAGGGGAAGAGGGAAAGGGAAATCACTCTGTGTGCACTGGGGGAGTATTTGTGTCGGCGGGCAGGCACGATCGACCTTGGCCCGATCTCTGGTGGACATGCGACAGACTTGACGAGGAGCTGCGACGGACCTGTTACTACACTGACTGTACAGGCCGGGTTTGGGTCGCTGGTCAGAGGGTGTGTGTGTGTGTGTGTG
>CM031616.1:5972232-5974732 GCA_018398815.1 Conus ventricosus
GAGAATATAAGCTTGCTGAAGGCTCATTTTGAGAAGCATTTATTTTATTTTATTTTCCCCATTCACCCACTCAAGCACATACTGTTAGTTAGGCAGAATCATCTACCACTGCAGATATGAATGCGTATCTCCCCCTATTTCTTCAATCTAAGACATAAGAGCAAGCTTTGTTTATAATTGAATATTTCTTGCAGTCATTGCAACACCAAGCTGCTCTGTAAGTTGCTGGAACGGTGCGCGGTACTTATCCTTGGAATTTATTAGTTTGTATACACACACACACACACACACACTTTCTTTATTCTTTCTTTCGTGTTTTTTTTAAAATAGTTTCTTCGTTTTTCTATCAGTCTTCCACCCTTCCATTCATTCTTTCCTCCCGCCACTCTGTTGTTCCTTTTTTGTGTTTGTTGTTGTTTTTTTTCAATGTTGCTTCTTTCCCCTCCCTCTCCACCACCTCTTTGTCTCTCAGTATCTGTCTGTATGTCTCTGTCTGTGCTTCCGTCTGTCTGCCTGTCTCTCGGTCTGCCGTTCTGTCTGTCTGTCTCTCTCTCTGTCTCCCGCCCGCCCTTTTTCTCTCACTCAGTCTGTATTCTCTGTGTGTGGTGTGTGTCTGTCTCTCTCTCCTCTCCCACCGTGCGTACATGCACGCATGTCTGTGCAGGTCTACATGTTTTTTAATGGCGGTGACAGGTGCCTGTGAGGTGTATTACTTTTCAAGACGCCAAATCCTAATTCCTGACGCCCACCCACCCTACCAGTCCCTCCCTACACCCCTCCCCCCTCCGCCCAGCCTCTCTCCGCCTCCTTGTGTCTGCTTTCCTTTCTCTGTGTGTTTCTGTATCCTGCTCTCTCTCTCTCTCTCTCTCTCTCTCTTTCTGCAGTATCATAGCCAAACATGCGTTGCAAGTCCTATTCGGATTACTTCCATTCTCCACAGTAGGATCATCCACCCTCCACCCCTCCCACCCCTCTCATCCCTCCCATCCCTCCGGCATATCCTTTCTTACACACGGGGGAGAGGACGAACGTGCTGGTCTGTGTGCAGCGCACGTACATAGATGTCTCTTTCTCTCTGTCTCTCTGTCTGCCTCTCTCTGTCTCTCTCTCTCTCTCTCTCTCTCTCTCTCTCTGTCTGCCTCTCTGTGTCTCTGTCTGCCACTCTCTTCTCTCTCTCTCTCTCTCTCTCTCTCTTGTGTGTGTGTGTGTGTGTGTGCACGTGCGCGCTGCTAGGCTGCCATGTATTGTCTGGTTGAAGGTTCCTTGTAAAGGAAAATTTTTCCCGGACAATTTTTGACCGTACATATCATGCTTATGTGTATGTTTTATCCACTTTTTGTAGTGTATGGAATATTTACTTGTTTATCCAGTCAAATTTACATAGGATTTGACAGCTGTGTGTGCCTTAGATATATTTATTTATTCATTTGTTTCTACGGATGTGTTTGGCTTCTCAGTGCAGTTGGAATGTATTCGTTTCTTTATTCCTTTATTTATTTATTCATGCAATCATTATTTGTTTATTCATACATTTTACAAATGCATTCATCAGGTCCCGACACATGGCCGGTATTAGCCGTTTGAATTTGCAGATTTGGGAGAACATTGATTGTTTATCTTATCCACAAATTATAGGCTTTGGTGAAAAGAAAGGGAATATTTTTAACACTTTAACGACCAAAGAAATGTCTGAGATGAATTTCATAGTTTCATGCGTCACGGATGAGTTTTATTTGACGTACTGCATCAGAGATACGTTTCACTGTACACACTACATCAGAAATAGGCTTCATTGTACACACTACATCAGAAATAGGCTTCACTGTACACACTACATCAGAAATAAGCTTCACTGTACACACTACATCAGCAATAAGCTTCACTGTACACACTACATCAGAAATAAGCTTCACTGTACACACTACATCAGAAATAAGCTTCACTGTAACATTACATCAGAAATAAGCTTCACTGTACACACTACATCAGAAATAAGCTTCACTACACACTACATCAGAAATAAGTTTCACTGTACACACTACATCAGAAATAAGCTTCACTGTACACAGTACATCAGAAATAGGCTTCACTGTACACAGTACGTCAAAGATAAGATTCATTGTACACACTACGTCAGAGATAAGATTCATTGTACACATTACGTCAGAAAGAAGCTTCACTTTGCACACTACATCAGAAACAAACTTCATTGTACATACTGTGTTAGACAAAAAAAAAAGAAGAGAAAATGAGGGAGAACGACCCGACTTTATCGTCTATCTTTAGGACATCTTCCCCCAATTTTTATACTCATAGCTATTTTCCATACTTATTTTTGCTCAAGCAAAAAAGACAAAAAGACAACAACAACAAAAAAGGAAAAGAAAAGGAAAATCTATGGTTCCGCGCTCACTCCCTCGCTATTTTTCAACAGAGAGGAGTCGCTCATGCCACAACACCGGTTGGTTGACCGACTCTCAGACTTCGCATAAAAGAAGAA
>CM031616.1:5979732-5981112 GCA_018398815.1 Conus ventricosus
AATATCTATTCATTCATATTCTTTTTCTGTCCGTCAGGGCTTTTTGTTGTCAAACTAAATAGACGAACAAAAAAAAAAGTCCTGACATGCAAAACAGCCGTGCAGAGGGAAATGTATTATTAACATGGAAGCAAGGTTCATGAAATGACAAGTAAGAGAGAAACATGATAATAAACAGAAAGAGAGAAAGAAAGAAAAATACAGAAAGAAGGTAAGAGATAAGAACCGAAGGTCAAATAAAGAACACAACGCACACAAAAAGAAAAAAACCCAGAAGGTAGCATTCTGTTAGGACCAATTCACCATATAGTCTGAGCGTTGCATCCCTGCTCATTCTTTGTCATTTATCTCCGAGATAACAGACTAACAAAGAGGCGACAATGCAGGCAAGCAAGCGTCCATCCACCTATAAAGATCCTCCCACACTCCCCCACCCCTCGGAATGGCGCATGCATGCACCCGTTTATATCATCCATGAACATGAGTGTACTGCTTCTGTGCAATTACACTTTTTTTCCCCTGCCACTTGGCTCCCATACATCTTGTTAATAATCTTCTGTAGTTCTGTACAGCGTGAATAAAAAGTGAATTCACCACCATTCTTTCTTTTATGGGTATTGAAAAAACTTCGATGTGATTAATTACTCTATGATGTTAATCGAAACTATAAATATAGTCCAAGAATTTATTCATTTCATGTCATCTTTTCGTCCTGAGAGGAAAGGACAGCAATATTAATCCAATTAAGATCGGAACTTGTGAGAGGAAAGGACAGTAATCTTAATACAATTAAGATCACTACATAGGAGAGGAAAGGACAGTAATCTTAATACAATTAAGATCACTACTTATGAGAGGAAAGGACAGTAATCTTAACACAATTAAGATCACAACATAGGAGAGGAAAGGACAGTAATCTTAATACAATTAAGATCACTACTTATGAGAGGAAAGGACAGTAATCTTAATACAATTAAGATCAGAACTTATGAGAGGAAAGGACAGTAATCTTAATACAATTAAAATCACTACTTATGAGAGGAAAGGACAGTAATCTTAATACAATTAAGATCAGAGCTTATGAGAGGAAAGGACAGTAATCTTAATACAATTAAAATCACTACTTATGAGAGGAAAGGACAGTAATCTTAATACAATTAAGATCAGAACTTATGAGAGGAAGTGACTGTAATCGTATGAAATTAAGATCAGAACTTATGCTTGTTAATGATCTGGAGTCTTAGTATGTTCTCCGTCCACGGAAACGATTTTCCATAAATGCTACATCTATTCATTCAAGTAATTAGCATCCCTGCAAACGGGTGACTAAACTTTAATATGAGGTTCACTGACTTGTGGACTGAACCCGGGAAAACCGTA
>CM031616.1:5987590-5992590 GCA_018398815.1 Conus ventricosus
CGATCCCTGTTAGGAATAAAAGCGGTAGTTACAAGATGATACATGGCGCTTGGCAGTACCAAAACTATGAAACAGAACCGTCTGTGCCAAGAAAAGACCTCTTCATCTTTCATTTGCCACAGAAAAATAATGTATGCATCATTTCATTGTCTATTTATGCGTTCCTTGTCCTTATATGCGCAGGTATATTGACTGAAACTCTCTGTGTGTTAAAACGTCATGGGTACATTTTCGCGCTTTGAAGAGGGGTGGGGGGGGGGGGGGTAAGGAGGGAACACCACAACCCTTTAAGGAAAAAACCTCCATCATCAAGTGCTGCCCCCTTCCCTCTTCCTGCACCCCAATCATCTCCTCTTTCTTCCTGTTCTTGTTCTCGTCTGCACACACCACCGCCTTCAACAATACAAACGCTCTCCTCCAGTCTTCAGGCCCCCCCCCCCCCCCCCCCCCCCCATGTACAAGGCTCCCCCACTCCCAGTGGCCCCCCAGACACACGCCCTCTTCAACCCTCAAAGTACCTGTCGTCTCGCGGGAGGCGGGTAATCGCATCAACCCTCCGGAAACGAACAGACACCCCCCCCCCCCCCCCCCGCACACTCTTCACCAGTAACACAGGGGTGCTGGGAGGACTACATCCACTTCGCTTCTTCCCTCCGGCCCTCCCGATCTCTCCCCTAGCGCCACCCTGCCCTCTTACCCCCCCTCCCCCCCCCCTCCCCACTCGGTATCTCCGAAAGTATCTCGACCAGGCGTCAGGGGACGGGGTGTGTGTGTGTGTGTGTGTGTGTGTGTGTGTGTGTGTGTGTGTGCATGCGTTCGTGTGTGTGTAAATGAAGTAGGAGGTAGGAGGGGGAAGGGTGTAAAGGGAACAGAATGGGAAGCAGAAATCACAGTCCCTTTGAAAGAAAGGTTGGGTGTGAGGCGAGGGTGGCAGGCGGCGACACGACCTGAGCAAGCAGGCACTGGAGCATGCACGCACCGCTGAACGCGCGAATGAA
The DNA here is from genome assembly GCA_018398815.1 of Conus ventricosus. Lineage (NCBI taxonomy): Eukaryota > Metazoa > Mollusca > Gastropoda > Neogastropoda > Conidae > Conus > Conus ventricosus. Next base: position 5,988,589 of record CM031616.1, read on the forward strand.
CACACACACATAAACACATGCGCATACATATACACGCGCACGCACGCTCACAGAGAGAGAGAGAGAGAGAGAGAGAGAGAGAGAGAGAGAGATTGAGAGAGAGAGAGAGAGCGAAAGAGAGAGAGAGAGAGAGAGAGAGAGAGAGAGAGAGAGAGAGAGAGAGAGAGAGATTGAGAGAGAGACACACACACACTCTCACAGAGATTTGTCATTCAAGGCTAAACGGATTAAGCCCCGAACAGTTGTGATAATTCACGCCAAGGGGCGTTTCGGTGGGGGACCAAAGAGTTTGTGATGCAGATTTCGGAAGCTTGACTTCTGTTAATTGGCGGGACAGGGGACACTGTAAGTCATCTGAACAGCGCGCTGGGAATCATCATCCATTTTCATTGCTCGACAGTACCTCGTCCCGGGGTCATTTCCCCAAAAGGGCGGAGGAGGAGAGGGACGGGGTGGGGGGTGGGTGGGGGGGGGGGGGGGGGGGGGGGTTGGGGGCGGGGTGAAGGGCAAGGTCAGAAGAACGGTCCGGGGTTCCTCTTCACGTGGGTTGTTTTTATTCCTTTGTGAAAAGATTGTTTTCTGTCTTTCTTTCTATTTTTTTCTTTCTTTCCTTCTTTCTGAAAATGCTTTAAAAGACATATAATCGTGTGGGAGGAGGTGAACATGACGGCCAATGGCTAAACGCCTCGCTTGTTCCTGTTGCAACGGCCGTGTGGGAGGAGGTCAACATGACGGCCAGTTGCAAAACGCCTCGCTTGTTCCTGTCGTAACGGCCGTGGTGGGAGGAGGTCAACATGACGGCCAGTTGCTAAACGCCTCGCTTGTTCCTGTCGTAACGGCCGTTGCGTAACAGAGTCAAACCCTCTTCCTCCCTCTCCTCAACACTTCTTGGTCTCTGTTCTCCCTTCCTTCCACGCCCACCCCCACTTTCTTTCGATCCTCACCACCCCCTCTTCCTCGTCTCTACTGTTCCCTATCTGTGTCATAAACCTCTGACCCTGTCTTTCACTCCCACTCTTTCTGGTGTGTTTTTCCCTCCTTCCCTCTCTCTCTGTCCCTGTCTTTCGCTCCCATTCTTTCTGGGTGTTTTTCCCCTCCTTCCCTCTCTCTCTGTCCCTGTCTTTCGCTCCCATTCTTTATGGTGTTTTTTCCTCCTCCCTCTCTCTGTCCCTGTCTTTCGCTCCCATTCTTTCTGGGTGTTTTTCCCCTCTCTCCTCTCTCTCTGTCCCTGTCTTTCGCTCCCATTTTTTCTGGGTGTTTTTCCCCTCCTTCCCTCTCTCTCTGTCCCTGTCTTTCGCTCCCATTCTTTCTGGGTGTTTTTCCCTCCTTCCCTCTCTCTCTGTCCCTGTCTTTCGCTCCCATTCTTTCTGGTGTTTTTCCCTCCTTCCCTCTCTCTCTGTCCCTGTCTTTCGCTCCCATTCTTTCTGGGTGTTTTTCCCTCCTTCCCTCTCTCTCTGTCCCTGTCTTTCGCTCCCATTCTTTCTGGGTGTGCTTTCCCCTCCTTCCCTCTCTCTCTGTCCCTGTCTTTCGCTCCCATTCTTTCTGGGTGTGTTTTCCCCTCCTTCCCTCTCTCTCTGTCCCTGTCTTTCGCTCCCATTCTTTATGGTGTTTTTCCCTCCTTCCCTCTCTCTCTGTCCCTGTCTTTCGCTCCCATTCTTTCTGGGTGTTTTTCCCTCCTTCCCTCTCTCTCTGTCCTGTCTTTCGCTCCCATTCTTTCTGGGTGTTTTTCCCTCCTTCCCTCTCTCCTGCGTGTCTTTCGCTCCCATTCTTTCTTGGTGTTTTTCCTCCTTCCCTCTCTCTCTGTCCTGTCTTTCGCTCCCATTCTTTCTAGTGTTTTTCCCCTCCTTCCCTCTCTCTCTGTCCCTGTCTTTCGCTCCCATTCTTTCTGGTGTTTTTCCCTCCTTCCCTCTCTCTCTGTCCCTGTCTTTCGCTCCCATTCTTTCTGGGTGTTTTTCCCTCCTTCCCTCTCTCTCTGTCCCTGTCTTTCGCACCCATTCTTTCTGGGTGTTTTTCCCTCCTTCGCTCTCTCCCTGCGTGTCTTTCGCTCCCATTCTTTCTGGGTGTTTTCTCCTCCTTCCCTCTCTCTCTGTCCCTGTCTTTCGCTCCCATTCTTTCTAGTGTTTTTCCCCTCCTTCCCTCTCTCTCTGTCCCTGTCTTTCGCTCCCATTCTTTCTGGTGTTTTCCCTCCTTCCCTCTCCCTCTGCGTGTCTTTGGTTAGGCTCCCTGCCTGGACTTAACATCCTCTCACACAGAAAATACAAAGTTCAATCAATCAATCCACGAGCACACAACCACTGTATTGACCCATCACTCTGTTAACCAATCGGTAAACCAAACAAATCAATAAGGAAGCACATCAAGTTGACTTTGGAGAGAAAGATATTCTCTTGCGTCCATCGTGTAAACCTTGTTACCGCTGGCAACGATTACATATTAAATTATACTAATGAAGAAAATTTTCGGCAGTTTTGCGAAAATGTGCCCTGGTAGCCCTGCCCCGACCACATCCTCCCTTTTTAAAAAAAAATCATCGAGAGGCACACGGGAAAACGCAGACCTCCGTCAAGATCGAACGGATCCGGGATCCACCCTCCGATTCAATTCATGGGAGAAATCAAAATTTTATAGTGCTTTACCATATTAACGGGAAGTAACTGTTAAAGGACTCATAACCTGTGCATTTGGTTTCAAACAGAACACAAAAATACAATTTTCTTTTCAGCGAAGAGTTTGTAATGTCTCCCATCACTAATGTGAACAGAACCTGAGAATATTTTTCCCTGCCAAGGCAAAGAATAATTGGGACGGAGCGAAGCAGTTATCCGCAGTGTACATACCCATCTTGTAGAACGACCCAGACCCACAGTTCGATGTTCACCCACACCACGACTCCACGCCAACATTTCACGTCTTCCTCCCTGAGCCCCACTCCATTTACAGTGATCACACATACGATGACTGGCATTTACCTTACCCACGGACCAAAGCGCTTACAAAGACACCTTCCTTCTTACAATAGCACACACACACACACACACACACACACACACACACACCACACACACACACATACACACACACACACACGCACAGGCACACACACACACACACACACACACACACACACACACACACACACACACAGAGGGATTTCTGGAGTCAATACAGTTCCTCATCAAAACCTCGTCAGCAAACTCTGTCAAACTTTGTGTCAATTAGCCGACCGGTTTCTAGCCTGACTTTTAGACTTTTATGTAATTCCCTACGAACCAAGTATTGCCAGACTGTTAAGTGCGTATGTCGTGGGGATCTTTCAGTTCAACATGTGATTTTTGATTGTGAACTAACGAAACCCTTTTTGAATGGTGTTATACCAAGTGCTGACACTGGGCATGTTAATGTGTTTGACTTTTTAGATTCGTTGCCAGTTGTTTCTCTTGTTAAATTAACGAGTAACCTTTTGGGAAGTCCATTAAGGAACATTTTATAATCATAATCGTAAGTTAGATTATTTTAGTTATTTTTATCTAATTTTTCATAGTTACTGTCCTACAATTCATCTATGCTTTATTTATGTTCCATGTAACCACATCGTCCTCTTTTCTTTTATAATAATAGTCTAAAATTGTAAACAATATGTTATTTAGACGTCTGCAATCACCTATATGTGTGACGAGACGTTAAAACAGAATTCCTTCCTACACACACACACACACACACACACACACCACACAAACACGCGCGCGCGCGCGCGCGCACGCACGCACGCGCACACACACACACACACACACACACACACCACACACACACACACACACACACACACACACACACACGCACACACACACATTCTCGCTTCATTATCATACAAATGGACACAGGAAGAAATTACATTACCTCTGTAAGATTTTGGAAGAGGAGGCGCCATTTGAACAGAAAAGTTTCAGGGTTTGATTTGAAAAATGCAACAGAAGTGGAGCGTCTCATAGTGAATGGAAGAGA
>CM031616.1:5997590-6000090 GCA_018398815.1 Conus ventricosus
AAGGGAAAAAAAAACATGCAGTCCAAGCCCTAGAAAGGCCTCCATTTCCGGCACATTTATTACAGAACATTACGGACAGCTGTAGCTGCGAGTGTCTCCAAAAGAAAATGACAGGAAGGAAAATGAAAAGAAAGAAAGCAAGCAAGACGGAAGACAAGGTATGGTATGCTCAGTCAGACACACGTGCTCTTCTACATAACGTGTCGGCCACACACACGTCAGACACACGTGCTCTTCTACCATAACGTGTCGGGCACACACACGTCAGACACACGTGCTCTTCTACATAACGTGTCGGCCACACACGTCAGACACACGTGCTCTTCTACATAACGTGTCGGCCACACACACGTCAGACACACATGCTCTTCTACATAACGTGTCGGGCATACACACGTCAGACGCACGTGCTCTTCTACATAACGTGTCGGCCACACACACGTCAGACACACGTGCTCTTCTACATAACGTGTCGGCCATACACACGTCAGACGCAAGTGCTCTTCTACATAACGTGTCGGCCACACACACGTCAGACACACGTGCTCTTCTACATAACGTGTCGGGCATTACACACGTCAGACGCACGTGCTCTTCTACATAACGTGTCGGGCATACACACGTCAGACACACGTGCTCTTCTACATTAACGTGTCGGGCATACACACGTCAGACGCTCGTGCTCTTCTACATAACGTGTCGGCCACACACACGTCAGACACACGTGCTCTTCTACATAACGTGTCGGGGATACACACGTCAGACGCACGTGCTCTTCTATAAACGTGTCGGCCACACACACGTCAGACGCACGTGCTCTTCTACATAACGTGTCGGGCATACACACGTCAGACGCACGTGCTCTTCAACATAACGTGTCGGGCATACACACGTCAGACGCACGTGCTCTTCTACATAACGTGTCGGACATACACACGTCAGACGCACGTGCTCTTCTACATAACGTGTCGGGCATACACACGCCAGACATGTACAAGGAGACGTGTTCCTACGAGCGTTTCTGGCAAGAGTCATATACAGAGAGACTTGTTTCTTTATGTGCTTCTGTGAACGTTTCTAGCGACCAGCACGTATAGACAGACATCGTGAGTATGACTGCTTTTCGCCACGAGCATAAATTAAGCAGATTTTTTTTTTCTTAATCCGATGTATGAATGTTTCTCACCACCAGCATATCAAATATTTCTTTCTTTACCCCCTTACATGGATGTTTCTAGCTGCTAACATATGCACACTTGTCTGTCTGTCCGCCTCTATATAGTTTTCGAACAACAACAATATATATAGAGTTGTTTCTGTATCCACATAAAGAAACTTTCCAACCGCAAGTATATACAGACTTGTTTCTCTGTCTACTTCTATAGATGTTTCTGGCCACATTCATATACAGAGCGATTTATCACTTCATTTGTTTCTTTGAATGTTTCTAACGACAAGAGTATACAGACACTTGTTTCTGCTCCACTTCTGTAAATGTTCCTGACCATGAGCATATACAAAGAGACTTGGTTCTGTATCTGCCTCACGTGGTGTTTCTAACCATATAGCATATACAAAGAGACTTGTTTCTGTATCTGCCTCACGTGGTGTTTCTAACCATAAGCATATACAAAGAGACTTTTTCGCGTCTGTCTTTAAAATGAATGTTTCTACCTGCAAACATAGACAGGGGGACTTTTTACAAATCTCCATCCACCTATGGAAGCGCTTCTAGTCACATGCGTATATACACAGACTTGTTCCTAAGTTCGCTTCTATAAATATTTCCAGCAACAAGCATAGACAGAGAGATTTGTTCCTTTCATCACATATATGAATGTTTCTAGCTGAAACCACACAGACACAGCTTTGTTCCTTCATCCGCTGCTACTAATAATTCTAGTCACAAGCGTAAAGAGACACACTTTTTCCTTTATCTGCTCATATCAGTGTTTCTAGCGACAAACACACACAGGGAGATTCGTTCCTTTCCTGGCGTATATTCAAGTATTTTCTTTTAACCGAAAGTTGAACGTGGGTTTTCACTCTTGATTTCAAGTCCTGTGTTCACCTTCGATCTTTTTTTTTTTCAACTGGAGTGCAGTCCTGGTTTAGTCTGCGTTATCGGCCAGGTCACAACCAATATGACTAAACTAACAGACAGTATGAAAGGTGGTAAATAGGTAATCAACTGTGAAAAGCGAAGAGAGTTTGACAAACGAGCAGAGTACAGAATTAATGAAAGGGAAGTGATCACTGCCAAGCAACTGCAGCAAGAAGCCGACCAGGCGGGATCACTCTGCATGCACAGGAATCCAAGCCCGACAAATGTCAGACTGTTCCTGCCTGTTACTGCCAAGACGGACATTTGTCTCAGCATCCGAAGAGTTGCGAGGCATAAGTCTGTTGTTATTTCCCCCTTGCTGTTGCCTTTCTCTCTTTCTTTCTTTTTTCTTTTCGTGCTGTCCGTTCTGTGTTCCTCCATGCCTCCTTTCTTTCT
>CM031616.1:6015090-6027590 GCA_018398815.1 Conus ventricosus
CAGACTGACAAAGGAGCAGACGACAGAATCAATGGAAGGGAAATGATCGCTCCCTAGCAACTGCAGCAATAACGCGACCAGGCGGGATCACTCTGCATGCATATGCATCCAAGGGAGACAAATCTCAGACTGTTCCTGGAAGTCACTGATAAAGGGGATATTTGTCCCAGCAACAAAAGAGTTTAGGTCAAATGTGTCTATTTTTTTGTCTCCTGATGCCTTTACTGCTGGGCTTTTTGTGTATTTCTTTTTGGTTTGCTTTTCTCTTCGCTTCTGTTTTCTTTGTTTTACAGCTTTCGTTGTTAATGCTGCGAGCTCTGGCTCAAACAAAGCCTTTGTTGTTCATGTTGCGTTTTTTGTTTCAGAACGATTTTATTTTGAAACACACACACACACACACACACACACACACACACACACACACACACACACACACACACACACACGTATACTTTCTTTAGATTCCTTTTTAGTTTGCACACTCTCCTCTCTCTCTCTCTCTCTCTCTCTCTCTCTCTCTCTCTCTCTCTCTCTCTCTCTCTCTCTCTGTTTTCTGGTTGTACAGGCAAACTGTCTGTTGAGTCTGTCGGTCAGTCTGTCTGTCTGTCTCAGTCTCTCTCTTTCTCTCTCTTCCAGACTCCAATTCCCTGTTCCATTCACTCTCAACTGTCTTAATAATCTCCCTCACACACACATACACACACACACACACAAACACAAACACACACACACACACACACACACACACACACACACACACACAAGCAAGCGCGCACGCACGCACACACGCACGCACGCACGCACGCACACACACATACACACACACACTAATGTCACCTCACTTTTAATTAAAGAGATAGATTGTGAGAGCGAGCAGGAGCAGGCAATGTACGACAATGCAGGAGCGCTGCAATAAAGGAGACACGTATGCAAATGAGGCCGACCGAAGCCAGCCGAACCAGTGTCGGCTTTCCGTACACGATTGGCCGACGTGAGCCGTGCGTGAGGGAATAATCTCCCTTTCCAGGCCAGAGTGGATTGGAAATTGTTTAGCTTCACACCTTGTGGTGGAAGTAAAACAAAAAGAAAGTTAAAACAGTGGAAAAGCGGTGCAGAGTAGAAACAAAGAAAAACAGTGCAGGCAGAGAGAGAGAGAGAGAGAGAGAGAGAGAGAGAGAGAGAGAGAGAGAGAGAGAGAGAGAGAGAGGCAGACTGACAGAGACAGAGAGAGGGAGGGAGAAATAGACAGACAGACAGAGACAGGCAGACAGACTGACACCACAGAGAGAGAGAAAGAGAGAGAGAGAGAGAGAGGAGAGAGAGAGAGAGAGAGAGAGAGAGAGAGAGAGAGAGAGAGAGAGAGAGTCCTCTACCCCTCCCCCCCCACCACACAGACACAAACATACACACTCACATACATACACACTCACACACACTCACACACATTCTTTCTCAAAAGGAAAGAAAACCAAGAATCAAACGAACGAATAAGGAAGGTAAAAAAAAGAATAGAAGAGTAGTGGCATAAAGCAGAGAGAGAGAGAGAGAGAGAGAGAGAGAGAGAGAGAGAGAGAGAGAGAGAGAGAGAGAGAGAGAGAGAGAGCACCCCCCCCCCCCACAACACTGACAGAGAAAACAGATTATGCACGACATGCCACGTCGTTGAGGACGAACTACATTTTCTCGATGACTGCAAATTATTTGACCAACAACGTTATGACCTGATGACGAGGATCATAAAAACTGATTTTCCACCACAGACTAACATGACAAAACCCTCGGAGCTTATGTTATTGGACTGCTTCCAACCTGTACTTGCCCAGTATATCCTGTTGTGTTTTACTCTTCGGAGACAGAAAATTTAATCAGACTCTGATACACACTGTGCTTTTCTTTCTGCTACTAATGATGTTATGTTGCAAGATGTGACAACGCTAGGATTAGTTTAGTTTAGCTGAATGTCTGAACTTGATCATCTGTGCCCCACAAAACCTCTGGTTTTCATATGGCAATAAAATATGTTCTTGTTCTTGTTCTTGTTCACACACACAAACCAAGACAAACACACATTCTTTCAAACACAAAAGTAAAAACGAAAAGAAGCGACCAAACAGAACCGGGAACTGTCTTTCTGACAAACAGAACCGGGAACTGTCTTTCTGACAAACAGAACCGGGAACCGTCTTTCTGACAAACAGAACCGGGAACTGTCTTTCTGACAAACAGAACCGGGAACCGTCTTTCTGACAAACAGAACCGGGAACCGTCTTTCTGACAAACAGAACCGGGAACCGTCTTTCTGACATTCGTGAACATTTCATGGTGAAATGTTGTTTAGAAACGTGAAAAGCAAATGCCTTGTTTCTCCTTTATTCATTCTCGCTTTGAAAAAAAAGGAAAGGTGTTCTATTTTATTTCACTTTCACCCACTTTCAAATAACTCCTACCGTATCTCCCGCTCCCCCTGGCGTCTACTCCCTCCCTCCCCATGTAAAGTACCCTGCATGTCATCTCTCCCTCCCCATGTAAAGTACCCTGCATGTCATCTCTCCCTCCCCATGTAAAGTATACCCTGCATGTCACTGTGTCTGTTCCGTTTCCTCTTGGCTCTTTACCTCTTCTCTATCAATGACTAATATTTTCTTTTTCCCCTTTCTAGATGAGAGTATTTTGTCTTTTTTTTTCGCACAGCGGTTTTCTGGTGTGTGTGTGTGTGTGTGTGTGTGTGTGTGTGTGTGTGTGTGTGTGTGTGTGTGTGTGTGTGTGTGTTTTACTCCCTAACTGTTGAAGTTTGTCTTCAGCCCATCGTCTTACCGCATTACATTGTGTGTGTCAGTTTCATCTTCACCACACATGTTTTGGTGTGAACATTTATGCTGTTCACCTTTTGGGAAGTGCACGTCGCCATAGCCTATTTTTAATAAACTATTTTCCCCTCTTTTTTCATGCTTTACTTTATTTCCTTTCCTTTTATTTTATCTTAGTTTATCTAATTTTTTATTTCGTTTCATTTCCTTTCATTTTCTTTCACCTATTAAACTCAATTTCGCCGAAACCTCTATGGAAGGACGATAGCATCTCCGTGAAACACACGATACCAAGCTCCAGTGTACGCTGGTATATTCCACCGCCTTGTATGAACGGGTCCTCGGGGCAAATCTGGAAAGAAAAATGAAAGCTATGGGAAGAACAGAAAAGACAAACCAACAGACGGGGGCTACGGAGTCCCCAGAAATGAAGTGACAGCCAAAGGCAACATGAAAGGCAAATGAAGTGACAGCCAAAGGCAACATGAAAGGCAAATGAAGTGACAGCCAAAGGCAAAATGAAAGGCAAACGAAGTGACAGCCAAAGGCAACATGAAAGGCAAACACGGTAATACAGCAGTTGAAGAAAGAAGAGGATGCCAAGAGAAACCAGCAGTCCAGCAAGGCCAACATGGGGCAGCGGATTACCTGGGAAAGCACAATCCAATGAAATATCACTTAGAATGAACTACGGAGCATACGGAACATCTTAGCATCAGCTTCATCCTCGGATTTGTGTGTGACCCCCTGTCTTCGAACCTGAACCCGGCGAAAACGGGGAAACAGACGACCATTTATATCCGCTCTGTCAGGCAAACAAACAGTGGGACATGTGTCGAGTACATTAAAAGCAGTATTAAACCAGAGAAGGTATACATGGAGACACAACCAAGCACTGAAGGAGATCGCACCTGCGGTGCGTGCTGATAGAGAAAATACTTCGCCATCAGAAGCTCCGGCGAAAAAGTCCTACTCGGCAGAAGGCCACAAACTGTGGTCTGGAATAGATGTGACATCAACAGCATGGAACCGGGGTTTCCTGGATGGAATGGGTGACTGGGAATGCACAGCAGAACTTCCCAAATCGGAGAGCCATCCAGAGTACACCAGGAAGAGTGGCACAGCAGAACGTCCCAAATCGGAGAGCCATCCAGAGAACACCAGAGAGAGTGGCACAGCAGAACTTCCCAAATCGGAGAGCCATCCAGAGTACACCAGAGAGAGTGGCTTGAGACCGGACATTGTACTCCACTCAGAGTGAAAACAACTGATTTTGACTGAACTCACAGTGCTATGTAAAAACAGAATGGATGAAGCTCTCATCTACAAGAATGAGAAGTATGCCAGTCGAGCCAGAGGCTTGAGTATGGTTTCCAAGCTAAAGTCTTCGGCATAAAAGTTGAAGAAAGGAGGTGTGTAAGCTGATTAGCCAATGATCTCATAAAACAGCTCGAGATTTCTGGTAACAAGAGCATAAGAGCCGGCCGAAAGGCATGTGGCAGAGACGGCTGCACGAGTTCCAGTTGGATCTGCTCTAGGAGAAACAAACGTCAGCTTCATGCACCTTTAACTTCCCAACTTAGAACAGGTGTTCGACAGCAAGGTGGCTAAGACATCCATCTGAAAAGGTAACACCTCGAGATGGCCACCCATCCAATTACAGCTGGTTCGGATCCCGGTAGCGCCACAATAAAAATGCTGGCGACAGACTGGCATCGATGAGTCATGACCTGGATGCAATCCGACACCCTTAGAGTATAAAGTTCAGGGCTGAAACACTTGCCTGAGTGGGGTCGGTGGGAAGGGGGTGGGGGTGGGGAGTGGGGGGGGGAGGGTTTTCTCTGAAAACATTCTGCTGTAAAGTTACCACTATACATCTTCCTGTATCCCTGCCACACAAGAATCCTAAGAGCGAGTTTGGATGGAAGAATCCACGCCATGGAAATGAGATACCATTGTAAGATAGTAAGCATCGGATATACAGATCACGTCACGAATGAACAGGTGCACCAAACTATAGTAAGCATCGGATACACAGATAAGTCACGAATAAACAGGTGCGCCAAACTATAGTAAGCATCGGTTATTGTCACGAGTTTGTCACGAGGCCTACGACGTTTGACCCATCTAGGGTGGCGGAATTACTCATTTATTTATTGTCGTTGCTGTTGTCGTGTATCCGTCCCTTAATGTGGCTTGTGGTGCGGTTGCACCTTGGTGTAGTTCAGCTCAACTTCGGTTTGCTTTCTCTCTCTCTCTCTCTAATTCCACTGCCCGTGCTATTCATCCTGCAGGTTCACGGGTGGCTGGTACCTTTCTCTCGAACTTGCTGTCTATCGGCCTCTCACCTGTCTTTTTACCTGTCGCACGTGCTTCATTTCTTTTAGTTTGAAGTATGCTCACTCTGTGACGCAGCGTGGCATGTTTGGCCGCCATCGCTGAGGGAGGGTTAGCTCTTCACTCGAGCGGAAGATGTCTCTGGGAGCGCCTGCTCCGGTCTTGGTTTCTTCACCGTATCATCGAAGGTACAGTCGGTATCTTCAATTCCTACAGTCGGCCTGTAGGAGAGGGACATCACTTCTTCTTTTTCCGCACCTGTGCCTCTGTCCTCTCGACTGGACAGAGGGCAGAGAGAGTCGTTTGACCCGCCTCTTCTGGGTCACCCACGGGTAGCTGTGCCCTCCTTCCTTCCTCCTTCCTTCCTCCTTCCTTCTTCCTTCCCTCCCTTTCTTCTCTCCTCCCAGCTACGTTTCCCCCCCCCCTCCCGGGGGCTTCACCCGGAGTCCGGACTGGATGGTTGCCACGTGCTGGTTGAGGCCACGCTCTGGCTGGGACCGCGGACTGGATGGTGCCACGTGCTGGTTGAGGCCACGCTCTGGCTGGGACCGCGGACTGGATGGTGCCACGTGCTGGTTGAGGCCACGCTCTGGCTGGGACCGCGGACTGGATGGTGCCACGCGCTGGTTGAGGCTACGCTCTGGTCGGGACCGCGGACTGGTAGAAAAGCCCGCCGCTTGACTGGCCGGCCCTGATCCCGTCCAGGACCTCCAGTAACAACGCCACGGTTTCTTCCCCCCCCCCCCCCCCCCCCTCCGGACGCGCTCTTCACTGCCTGCTTGTGTCGAGGGTGTCGGCTTTGAGCGACTCCCTTCAAGAACCAATCCGGTTCGGAGCACCTAGTGCGACAGGGTGCTCCCAGTAGACTTGACGGAGGCAGGGGTGTGGAGGCACTCCAGGGTGGGAAGGGATGGATGCTGGAAATGTTTCTTTATAATTGTGTATATGTCATATGTGCTGGAATGCTGTAATTGTGATTGTGTACGTCGTATGGTGAAATGTTTATTTATAATCGTGCATGTTGTGTGTGTTGGAGTGCTTGATTGTGATTGTGCATGTTGTGTGTTGGAATGCTTATTTATGACTGTGTGTGCTGGTGTGAATAAATGGGGTGTTGTATCGTAATCTTTCTCGTGTGGGCTCTTGCGAGGCGTGCGAGGTCAGCCACTCCCTTCACTCCCATCTAGACCGATCCTGTCAGGGCAGACCTCCAGGGTCGGTCGTGACAATTGTGGGGGCTCGTCCGGGATGTGAAGGGCTCTGACTGTCTCTCTCGTTTCGCGGAGTACCTGTTTAGTTCTGTCTGTTTTGTATTCATTTAGTTAGTTTTGTCGTGTTTGTTTGTGGGTGGTTGGCTGGGTGACTCTAGCGTGAAGGGAGTCTTTTTGTGGCCTGAGGGAACATCCGGTGTGACTCGGGAGTCGAGTGAGACCGAGGGAGTCGACCGCGTCCAGACCTCCTTCCGCCGGGTACCTCACGCAGGTACGGCCGTAAGTCTGCCTTTCTGTTGCCGCTCAGTCTTCCATTCCTGTTTTGTATTAGCCAGTTTTTGTTTTTTTTTTTCTACCGGTTATTGAGTACAGGGGGTTGTATCGGACGTTAGTGTCATTTTTTTTTCCCTCTCTCCGGATTCCGTCTGCCTGTTTGTTTTTCCGGCCAGCCCCACCGCACTGTTGCTCGTGCTGTGGAGCGCGGTGTTGCCAGAGTGGGGGCAGCCGGACATAGTTTTTTTTTTTTTTTTTTTTTCGGTGAGCCCACCGCACTGTTGCTCGTGTTGTAGAGCGCGGTGTTGCCAGAGTGGGAGCAGCCGAACTTGTCCGCACACACACACACACACACACATACACACATATACACACACCCCTAAAATATTTGTTTTTCAAGTGGAATTGTCTTTCCCTGTATTTGATAACATGTAGGATATAGTTGTCATGGCAACGTCCGGTGCTGGTGGTATGGCTACTCGGCGTCGAAGAAGAAGGGTCTTCTAAATGTAGTCCCACTATTAGTACCAGCACATCGACTACGGTGACTTCCACTTATTCCAGTGCTGTAGCCGATAGTCCAGCGAGTACTTTCACTTCTTCTTCGCTAGGGGTTTTCCTGCTGAGACCCCTACTGGCACTTCCGCTCGGAAGCGTCAGAGTATAGCGAAGCAACTGTGGGCTTCTGTTGAGTCGCAAGAAACCAAAGCCCCCTATTCTCCATGCTTCCCCTCGTAAGGAGTATGCCCGGGGGACTTTCCTCATGGAAGGTCGAGACCCAAGAGACGGGTCAGACGGGTCATCCTCCAGTGTCGGGAGTGGTGAATCCTTCCCAGGACATCACCTCTGTCCTGATGTTCCTAGAGCAGCAACGACGAGAGGATGCTTCCAGGCAGGAAGCCCTCCGTAGGGAAGAGGCAGTTAGGCAGGAAACCCTCCGTAGGGAAGAGGCTGCTCAGCGTAGGGAAGAGTTGGATAGGATGGAGGCTCTGCGCAGAGAGGAGACTGACAGACAGGAGATTCTGCATAGGGAAGAGGCTATGCTGCGCAGAGAAGAGGCTGCCCGACAGGAGGCCCTTCGTAAGGAAGAGGCTGCTCAGCGTAGGGAAAGAGGCTGCTAGACAGGAGGATCGGCGTAGGAGAGAGACTGCCAGGCAGGAAGCCCTCCGTAGGGAAGAACTAGACAGGATGGAGGCTCTGCGTAGGGAGGAGATGGAACAACTTCTTTCGCGGTCTCCCGCATCTGTAAGTCAGGGGGTTAATCACCAGGCAGGTGATAGAGTTAGAGGCCCAAAGTTAAAGCTTCCAGAGTTCAGACCTAGTGAGGACATTGATATGTTTCCTAGAGCATTTTGACAAGGTTGCTAGTTCATACCAATTGTCTGAGGAACAAAAGGCTATGCACCTTTTTTCTGGATTATCTGGTGCTGCAAGGGAGTGTGTGCTCACTCTAAATGAAGGCGCTCCTTATGCAGACATGCAGTTGGCTCTGCGTAAGCGTTTCCACCTTACCCAGAGACGTACAGGAGGAAGTTCAGGTCCATGAAGAAAAATAACGACGAGACCTTCGTGCAGTTTGGTGATAGGCTGCGCAAAACGCTAGGGTACTGGCGTCAGTTGGCTAAGTTGGAGCTGGAGGATCTGATCCTCATTGAACAGCTCACCACACTGTGTCCCCAGAGTTGAGGATCCGGATAGGCGAGACAGCACCTCAGGATTTCGCGGCTGCGATTCACAACCGCTGAGTGTTTGCTGAAGCTCGCAGGGCTTATGGGCATCGCCCAGATACGGAGAGGAAGCCACTCCACAGGATTTAGTGGCAATAAGGCGCCGACAACTGCTAGCGGGTGAACAAGGCAGGCAGTTCATCGGGGATTTCAGCACCCCGATTTTGTTTTCTTTGTGGTCGTCCCGGCCACATTAGGAAAGAGTGCCCTAAAGCCGCTGGTAGTCATGGGCTATATCCTTTCCGACATCCTCGCGCCTCGGCTAACGTGGGGTCCATCCAAGCTTCTGGTAGTACAGAGTGTCCAGTGTTTCTTTCTGTCGTTGGTTCATCCTTGGTCGACACCATCAGGGATTCGGGAGCATCAACACTCTTTGTGGATAAGGATTTAGTTTCCCCTAAGGCCCGGCGGGGCGCCAGTTACGATGTGTGCGGGTTGGAGGCTAGTTTTAACCTCCACCCGTCCTTCAGTACTCGTTTCTATCTCCACCCCCTACTTCTGTGGCGAAGTATGGCCATCGCGGTGGAGCGACCTCTGTATTCCCTTATCGTAGGGAATACTATCACCTTCGCAGACGGACGCAGTCAGTCCGTGTCTACGGATTTGCCCGTACAGGCGTGTGTGGGAGTCACCACACGCGCCAAAGCTAAGAAGCAGGAACAGGAATTGCGTCCCGTTCTTCAGCCGATCTCTGACGAGGTTCTGGTAAGGGCCGATCCTGCTAGCATTATCCGTCTTCAGGCCAGGGACTTGGATGTCCAACGCCTGCGACAACTGGTAGGTCGTCCTGCTCAGTCTGCCCGACACGCCAAGGTGAGCTTCAAGCTCCACAAGGGGATCCTCTTTAGGGTTTTCACTCGGGCAGGTCGGGTAGCCAAGCAACTAGTTGTTCCCCAAAGCTTGAGAGAATCTGTTCTCCGGCAGGCCCATGATTCACCATGGCAGGTCTATGGGCTCAAAGCGGACTACTCGAGCGAGTTAGACAGGATTTCTTTGGCCAGGGATGAACTCACAGGTTAGGCAGTACTGCCGCAGTTGCGATGTCTGCCAACGGACAACGCCTAAGGGTCGCTTGAAGCGTGTTCCCCTAGGTCAGTGCCACGGGTTGGGGAGCCATTCAGCAAGGTTGGGTCGACCTGGTGGGACCCATTAATCCTCCATCCGGTCGCGGTCACCGCTACACTTCGTAGTGGTAGAATCTGCGAGTCGATACCCAGAGGCTGTCCCGCTTAGGACTATCGATGCCCCTACTGTTGCTGAATCTCTCAGGCAGATTTGGACGCGCACTGGCGTGCCAAGAAGAAGTACGGCCGGAAGTTTGTACTGGAGAGCGATCATCATCCTCTCCAGTGCCTGGACCGGATCCGGCCATCAGTCATCGACTCATGAGTTAGGCAGTGGAACTGCAGAGTCATGCGTTCACTTTCCGTCATATCAAGGGTTCCTGTAATACGGATGCTGACTATCTTAGTCGAGCTCCGTAGTCAGTACATTGGAAAATCGGTCAGAGGGACACTTCCCCTCAACCAGGGTTATATCCCTTTTGTCTCTGTATCAGGTGTAGTGACAGTTTTCACTTCAGAGATGTTAACGGTAGTGAATCACCAATGGTTTCGGATTGTTATTTTCATGGTTGGAAGGTTCGCTTAGTTGTTTGATAAATGTAGTATTATGTATTTCTCGGTGTGATTCTATCGTAGAATGTTTGTATTGTATTCATCGTACCTGTCGATCACAGAGAGTTGGGTTCGGTCCCATTGTTGTGAATTTGCACATGCGTCAAGGTTCAAAGGAGCACTGTATCTCAGAGAAACAGATGCTTTTAGAAGGGGGGTTGTCACGAGTTTGTCACGAGGCCTACGACGTTTGACCCATCTAGGGTGGCGGAATTACTCATTTATTTATTGTCGTTGCTGTTGTCGTGTAATCCGTCCCTTAATGTGGCTTGTGGTGCGGTTGCACCTTGGTGTAGTTCAGCTCAACTTCGGTTTGCTTTCTCTCTCTCTCTCTCTAATTCCACTGCCCGTGCTATCATCCTGCAGGTTCACGGGTGGCTGGTACCTTTTCTCTCGAACTTGCTGTCTATCGGCCTCTCACCTGTCTTTTTACCTGTCGCACGTGCTTCATTTCTTTTAGTTTGAAGTATGCTCACTCTGTGACGCAGCGTGGCATGTTGGCCGCCATCGCTGAGGGAGGTTAGCTCTTCACTCGAGCGGAAGATGTCTCTGGGAGCGCCTGCTCCGGTCTGGTTCTTCACGTATCATCGAAGGTACAGTCGGTATCTTCAATTCCTACAGTCGGCCTGTAGGAGAGGGACATCACTTCTTCTTTTTCCGCACCTGTGCCTCTGTCCTCTCGACTGGACAGAGGGCAGAGAGAGTCGTTTGAACCGCCCTCTTCTGGGTCACCCACGGGTAGCTGTGCCCTCCTTCCTTCTCCTCTTCCTTCCTCCTTCCTTCCTTCCTTCTTCCTCCCTCCCCCTTTCTTCTCTCCTCCCAGCTACGTTTTCCCCCCCCCCTCCCGGGGGCTTCACCCGGAGTCCGGACTGGATGGTGCCACGTGCTGGTTGAGGCCACGCTCTGGCTGGGACCGTGGACTGGGATGGTGCCACGTGCTGGTTGAGGCCACGCTCTGGCTGGGGACCGCGGACTGGATGGTTGCCACGTGCTGGTTGAGGCCACGCTCTGGCTGGGACCGCGGACTGGATGGTGCCACGCGCTGGTTGAGGCTAACGCTCTGGTCGGGACCCGCGGACTGGTAGAAAAGCCCGCCAGCTTGACTGGCCGGCCTGATCCCCGTCCAGGACCTCCAGTAACAACGCCACGTTTTTCTTCCCCCCCCCCCCCCCCCTCCGGACGCGCTCTTCACTGCCTGCTTGTGTGTCGTGGGTGTCGGCTTTGAGCGACTCCCTTCAAGAACCAATCCGGTTCGGAGCACCTATGCGACAGGTGCTCCCAGTAGACTTGAACGGAGGCAGGGTTGTGGGAGCTCCAGGGTGTGAGGGATGGATGCTGAAATGTTTCTTTATAATTGTGTATATGTCATATGTGCTGGAATGCTGTAATTGTGATTGTGTACGTCGTTATTTTGTGAAATGTTTATTTATAATCGTGCATGTTGTGTGTGTTGAGTGCTTGATTGTGATTGTGCATGTTGTGTGTGTTGGAATGCTTATTTATGACTGTGTGTGCTGGTTTGTTGAATAAATTGGGTGTTGTATCGTATCTTTCTCGTGTGGCCTCTTGCGAGGCGTGCGAGGTCAGCCACACTCCCCTTCACTCCCATCTAGACGATCCTGTCAGGGCAGACCTCCAGGGGTCGGTCGTGACAGTTTATACAGATCACGTCACGAATGAAAGTGTGCGCAAACTATAGTAAGCATCGGATACACAGATCACGTCAAGAATGAACAGGTGGCGCGAACTATATAAGCATCGGTTACACAGATCACGTCACGAATGAACAGGTGCGCCAAACTATAGTAAGCATCGGTTATACAGATCACGTCACGAATGAACAGGTGCGCAAACTTATCAAGCATCGGTTATACAGATCACGTCACGAATGAACAGGTGCGCCAAACACATCAAACAACACACTTGAGATCGTATGCGGATCTGTTGACATCAGTCAAGAGAAGAAAACTGCGTTGGAATTGCCGCACAAGATCCGATGGACGTGCATAAAAACAATACTGCAGAAGACTGTTGCGTGGGGGAGGACGGGGGGAAGACAAACAAAACGATGGACTGACAATATGCAGAAGGGACGAATAAACAATTAAGCAGACACAACTAACTGGACTAGAAGAACCAGTGGACTGTTTATTCATTGCGAGATCTGACGACTCTTCACGGAGTTAGAGGAGAAAGAGAGTGAGAACCCCCCCACCCTCCCACCCACCCACCCCTTCCATCTCCGCTCTTTCGTCTTCGTTTTCTTCGTATTGTTTGTTGTTGTTGTTTTTACATTGATACTCCTTTTTAGTTTTCCTTTGTCTTTTCATTCGTCACATAAATTGTGTGTGTGTGTGTTGTGTGAGTGTGTGTGTTGTGTGTGTGTGTGTGTGTGTGTGTTGTGAGAGAGAGAGAGAGAGAGAGAGAGGAGAGAGAGAGAGAGAGAGAGGAGAGAGAGTTTCCCAGTGT
>CM031616.1:6032590-6045274 GCA_018398815.1 Conus ventricosus
CTTATTCCCAGATCGGATTCTACTTTTGACATTTATGTACATACTACTAATTCACAGAAAACGCTTCCCTTTTATTCCACTTTTTACAAGAATAGGCCACAGTAAATGTCTTTCTACTGAGTCAAAATCTTTCTCAAAATCAATAAATGCTACATACAGTTTACGATTAAAACAAAATTGTTTTTGTATTAAAGCTACCTGTGTGAACATATGATCGATAGTGGAATAACCTTTTTTGAATCCTGCCTGATGTTCACTAGTAAGGTTTTGCTCTGCTATCCATTCCTGTAGACGGTTGTTTATCATAGTACTATAAATCTTGCTGCTTGTATCACTTAAGAATATGCCTCTGTAGTTGTTTGGATCGTTTGGATTCCTTTTTTAAACAAAGGAAATATAATGGATTTTGCCCAGTCATCCGGAAATACACTCTTGTCAAAGATTGTATTACACATCGTGAGTAAAAAATCAGCTACTGGCTCTCAGAGAGAGAGAGAGAGAGAGAGAGAGAGAGAGAGAGAGAGAGAGACAGACAGACAGAGAGATTGAGAGAGAGAGAGAGAGAGAGAGAGAGAGAGAGAGAGAGAGAGAGAGAGAGAGAGGCGTAAGGTAATCCACCCCACCCACCCCCCACCTTACCCACTCAACTCTCCCTTTCCTGATCCCCCTCTTCCACACCCTCTCCCTCCATACCCACCCCATCCCTACCCCCTACCTAAAAAAAAAAAGGGGGGGGGGGGGGGGGGGGAATTCAAACATGTCAAAGGATGCGATTTTCAAATCAGACCCATTGTGGCCGTGCAATCAGCCGAAAACCAAGTTCCACGTCACGATTTGTTTTCGGTTTGTTAATTAAGCTGACGCATCCTGCCAACAAGCGCGTTCGTTCGGGGATTCCTGCTCGCGCCCGTTTGGATTGCGTTAGCCACTGTTGACCGAACGGAGGGCTCTCCAACCAGGAACGTGACCGCCCACAAAAAGAAGTGGGGGGGGGGGGAGAATGAGAGGTGGGAGGGGAAAAGAGAGAGAGAGAGAGAGAGAGAGAGAGAGAGAGAGAGAGAGAGGAGAGAGAGAGGGAGGGGGGGGGGGGGCTGGCGTGGTCGTCGTGTGGGATGTTGTTGGACGACGACATTACATCCGGGTAGGCTTACTCGCTGGGGTCGTGGTGGTGATGATAATGGTTATGGAGGCTTTGCCGTGGGTGCCTCGATCGTCGCGTGGGATGTTGGTTGTCGGTGTAGAATTTGGTCAGATCTGTGTCCGATCAACAGTGGGCGTGATGATATTATCTTTCAGACAACACATATGATATACAATAAAAGATGCACTAATTCCGGTCTCTTCTCTGTCGCTGGTTCAACAGTCAACAAGTGACTTGTTTGGTATTTCACGTTGGCCTTTTATGTTACATTTATTTACTTCCAGTCTGGTAGCCTGTCATTTCTTTGATTCTGTTTTTTTTTTTAATCACCCTCGCCTTTTCGTTTGTTTGTTTGAATAGCATATTTTCATTTCCCCCTTTCCAAAAGCTTTGCTCTGTTCGATGTCAATTCCAAGGCCTGAAAAATGAACTATCGCATTTAAAGCAATTCTGATTTCCACAGCGACTCTCCACCAGCAGAAAATTTATTCAGGTCAGTTGTCAGAGATAAGCAAATTCTTGAATCGCACTCTTAGATGGGTCTCAATGAATGCCCATTACAGCGTAAATACTTTGTTATTTTGGCTCTATGGTGAAAAGAATGATCACAAATCACCATAAAACTGAATCAGAACAGGCATAACCGCAACCAATTGATGACTGAAATTGCTCAGCAGCAGTGAAGGGTCTCTTCCTTGTGGGTTGGTGGTCTTTGGCAGTGACCTGTGGATGTCACGGCTGTGATAACATGAACTGGCGGAATACTGGAACGTAAGACGACTAACACAAATGATGTTTGCTAAATAACAATGTGGACGTGGAACAGAGAAAGGGGTTCCTTGTCTTCTCTCTCCCTCTCCCTCTCTCTCTCTCTCTCTCTCTCTTGATGTTCTGAATTATTGGGATCTGGTATGCTTTGTAGTCATCGGTATTTATTTCAGATGATATATTCTCTCACCCCTGAAAAAGGGCCAAAGCCTACATGACTACCCCCTCTCTCTCTCTGTGTGTGCTCTATCTGTGTGTGTGCGTGTGTGTGTGTGTGTGTGTGTGTGTGTGTGTGTGTGTGTGTGTGTGTGTGTGTGTGTGTGTGTGCGCGCGTGCGTGCACGCGCGCGCGCGTGTGTGTGTATGTGTGTGTGTGTGTGTGTGTGTGTGTGTGTGTGTGTGTGTGTGTGTGTGTGTACCTATCTCTCTTCTATCAATATGTGTGTGTGTGTGTGTGTGTGTACCTGTCTCTCTTCTATCAATGTGTGTGTGTGTGTGTGTGTGTGTGTGTGTGTGTGAAGAATATTATATCAGACAGGCAGACAGAGAGAGACAGAGAGTGAACGGAGGAGCAAAAAAGAGGGTTGCGGCAGAGAGAGAGAGAGAGAGAGAGAGAGAGAGAGAGAGAGGAGAGAGAGAGAGAGAGAGAGAGAGAAAGGGGGAGGGAAGGAGGGATGGATGGAGACGGGATGAACACTAACCTACACTCCATTGGACCAAACTACTCATTCTCCGATGATAATCTCCATTTCAGACATACTGATGGAATTCGCCCAACAAACCACCACTGTGGTGTGTGTACATCCAGCCAGCTCCCGCCAGGCCATCAGCCGACAGGGAGAAAAACCAGCTTCCACCACGTCACCGTTTGTTTTCGGTTCGTTAGGCTGACGCATCCGGCCAATGAACCGCTCGTTTAGAACTTCTGCCCGTGCTCGTTTGGATTGCGTTAACCACTGTTGACCGAACGTAAGGCAGTCCAGACAGGAACGTGACCAGCACAAGGGGAGGGGGTGTAGTGGGCCCGGGGCACGTCCAGGTCGCGGTGTGGGGCACGTTGTTTGATGAGTCTGCATCCGGCGTGGATCGCCCAATCTTTGCTTTTCATTTCCATGACTGAGACTTGGTCGGGGGTAGAATTTAGTCAGCGCAGACTGTATTTGCACAAGCGTCCTCAGTGCACTTTTGTCTCTTTTCTTTCTGAAGAGGAAAGAGGCCCTAGAAGGAAGAGAACTGTCATCATCTGGAGTGGCCAGCATTGTGGGGAGGGCAGAGGAGGGAGGAAGGGATCAGCTGTAATGGAAATGTGTGATGTGAGGGGGTAGGGATAGGTTGGGGTTGAGCATAATCGCTGTCATTCCAGGGAACAAGACAGATGAGTCGAATGTGGTAGAAATGTGTTACCCAGAACTTGAGGCAGATGAGAGGGGGGTGTTACAGTTGGGTTCCAAGATTAAGACAGATGAGAGAGGTGCGGTACATGAAGGCGCTGTGGATGTTATCTAAAACAACGAGACAGTTGAGAGCGGTGAGGTGAAAGAGGGGTGCCTCTGGTATTATTTCATAGAACTAGACAGATCAGAAAGTGTTGTGTGGATGGGTGTCGTTGACATTATCTCAGAGAACTTGTCAGATGAGAGAGTGTGGTGCTGAGGCGTATCCTTGACATTATCCTAGAGAACTAGAAAAGAGAGAAAGGGTGTGGTAAAAGAGGGATGTCAACATGATTTCAGAGTACTAGACAGATGCGAGGGTGTGGCACAAATGAGTCTCACTAGTATTATTTCAGAAAAGTAGACAGATGAATGGGTGCCGTGAAGACGACTATCCCTAATATTATTTCAGAGAACTAGACAGATAAGAGAGTACGGTGCAGAGGGATGCTGTTGATATTGTTCCTGAGAAGAAGATAGATGAGGAAGAAAACTAGACAGATGAATGGGTGCCGTGAAGACGACTATCCCTAATATTATTTCAGAGAACTAGACAGATAAGAGAGTACGGTGCAGAGGGATGCTGTTGATATTGTTCCAGAGAAGAAGATAGATGAGGAAGAAAACTAGACAGATGAACGGGTGCCGTGCAGGTGAGTATCCCTGATATTATTTCAGAGAACTAGACAGATATGAGAGTACGGTGCAGAGGGATGCTGTTGATATTGTTCCAGAGAAGAAGATAGATGAGGAAGAAAACTAGACAGATGAACGGGTGCCGTGCAGGTGAGTATCCCTGATATTATTTCAGAGAACTAGACAGATATGAGAGTACGGTGCAGAAGGATGCTGCTGATATTGTTCCAGAGAAGATAGATGAGGAAAGGGTGTGCAGAAGGGTGCCTTTGATATTGTTGACAAGAATTAGATGAATGAGAGAGGTGCAGAAGGGTGTCTCTGACATTGTCGAAAAGCATTAGACGAATGAGAAAGGTGTGCCACAGAGGGATATTGTAGGACGAGACAGGAAAGAGACGTGTGGTGAGAGAGGGATGTCAATGATATTTTCCAAAAGAACCGGAGAGGTTGTGCAGAGAGGATGAGTACAGTGTCGGTTAAAAGGAAAAGCTTGACAGGCAGAAAGTGCACGACTGAGTAATGTTGTGAAGTTTGTCAGTCTGTCTGAAAATCTAAAGGTGTGACTCTCTCTCTCTCTCTCTCTCTCTCTCTCTCACTCTGTGTGTGTGTGTGTGTGTGTGGTGTGTGTGTGTGTGTGTGTGTGTGTGTGTGGTTTGCGCGCATGCACAATTGTGTGTTTGCACGATTGTGTGTTCATCACATTATTGCCTGCATCATTATCTTCAAGAGAGAGGAAACAAAGTGCTGGTAGAGAGAGAGAGAGAGAGGAGAGAGAGAGAGAGAGAGAGAGAGAGAGAGAGAGAGAGAGAGACAGACAGACAGACAGACAGACAGACAGACAGAGGCAGAGAGAGAGACAAAGAGGAGGGGATGGGAAGGGAGAGAGAAAGAGAGAGAGAGAGAGAGAGAGAGAGAGAGAGAGAGAGAGAGGGAGAGGAGAGAGAGAGAGAGAGAGAGAGAGAGAGAGAGAGAGAGAGAGAGAGAGAAACAGAGAGACAGACAGACACAGAGAGAGACAGCGAGAGGCAGAAAGAGAGAGGCACATTCAACAACATCCCGCTGGATCACACTCCATCCATTCTTTCAAAGTCAGTCCATTTCAGACATGCTGATCGAACTCTTCCGACAAACTGCTGCTGTGACGTATACATCCAACCAGCTCCCCACCATGCTATCAATCGACAGGGAGAAAAAAAAATCCACCACGTCACCAGTTGTTTTTGGTTCGTTGGGTTGACTCATCTGGTCAATGAACCGGTCGTTGAGAACTTCTGCTCATCACGCCCGCTGGGATTGCGTTATCCACTGTTGACCGAACGAGAGGCAATCCAGACAGGAACGTGACCAACACAAGGGGAGGGGCTGTAGCGGCCCCGCTGGGCGTGTCCAGGTTGTGGTTTGTAGGACGCTGTGTTACGGGGCTGCATCCAGCATGGATTACCCAATCTTTGCTTTTCATTTCCATGACTGAGGCTCGGTCGAGGACAGAGTTTAATCAGCACAGACTGTATTTATATACGCGTCCTCGGTCTGTATTTTCAAGGGGGAAATTGCCACAGAAGGAAGAGAGTAGTCATCATCTGGAGTGGTTAGTACTTTGGGGAACGTAGAAGCAGGAAGAAGGGATCGTGTTAGGGAAGTGTGTGGAATGGTGGCATAGGGAACTGTGTTGGATGGTTGTCGTCAATACTATCCCAAAGAACGAGTAGGATAAGGGGAGTGTGTAGAAAGGTGTGTCACCGACATTATGCAAAAGAACAAGACAGATGAGAGGTGTATCGTTCATATTATCCCAGAGAACAAGACAGATGAGAGGTGTATCGTTCATAATTATTATCCCAGAGAACAAGACAGATGAGAGGTGCATCGTTCATATTATCCCTGAGAACAAGACAGATGAGAGGTGTATCGTTCATATTATCCCTGAGAACAAGACAGATGAGAGGTGTATCGTTCATATTATCCCTGAGAACAAGACAGATGAGAGGTGTATCGTTCATAATTATCCCAGAGAACAAGACATATGAGAGGTGTATCGTTCATAATTATTATCCCAGAGAACAAGACAGATGAGAGGTGTATCGTTCATATTATCCCAGAGAACAAGACAGATGAGAGGTGTATCGTTCATAATTATTATCCCAGAGAACAAGACAGATGAGAGGTGTATCGTTCATATTATCCCTGAGAACAAGACAGATGAGAGGTGTATCGTTCATATTATCCCTGAGAACAAGACAGATGAGAGGTGTATCGTTCATATTATCCCTGAGAACAAGACAGATGAGAGGTGTATCGTTCATATTATCCCTGAGAACGAGACAGATGAGAGGTGCATCGTTCATATTATCCCTGAGAACAAGACAGATGAGAGGTGTATCGTTCATATCATCCCAGAGAACAAGACAGATGAGAGGTGTATCGTTCATATTATCCCTGAGAACAAGACAGATGAGAGGTGTATCGTTCATATTATCCCTGAGAACAAGACAGATGAGAGGTGTATCGTTCATATTATCCCAGAGAACAAAACCGACGAGAGTTGTATGAAAGGGAGGTGCATTGTTGATATTATCTCAGATATTAAGACAATTGAGCGAGGTGTGGTAGAGAGTAGTGTGGCTGACATCACAGAGATTAAGACAATTGAGCGAGGCGTGGCAGAGAGTAGTGTGGCTGACATCACAGAGATTAAGACAATTGAGCGAGGCGTGGCAGAGAGTTGTGTGGCTGGCATCACAGAGATTAAGATAGATAAGAGGGGTCGGTACACAGAGGTCTGGTTGACATCATCCTGAAAATCTAGGCATGACAGAGGGGCGTGGTAAAATACGGCGTTGTTGACATTTTTCAGGGTCTTAGATGGAAAAGAGGATGGTGCAGATGAGTGTCGTTTGTATTACATCAGTGAACCAGACAGATGAGAGGGTGTAGTGCAGACGAGTATTACTGGTATGGCTTCCGAGAAGTGGACGGGTTCATTCATATTATCCCAGAGAACTAAACAGATGAGAGGGGTGTAGTACACAATGGTGATATTGATATCATCCCAAACAACGTGAGAGACGTGATATATTATTATTATTATATAGGGTATTTATATAGCGCCTATCCTCAGTCACAAACCAAGCTCTAAGCGCTTTACAATAAACACACTACCTCACTCACTCAACGGGCTGCCTACCCAGGTAGAGCCGGCCGAAGAGCAGCCTACTGGCGCTCATTCAGTCGTTTCCCGTACCATTCAAATATCAGTCACTCATTTTCATTTATCTCATTTATTCCTACAGTTTCTCACATAGGATACATACGTTGTTTATACGTGTCCTCCATTTCCACCGGTACACGATGGCACACGATAGCAATAATTGACAATTTTTGTGGCTTTGTAAGAAATACCAGGCGGCTACCTTCAATCTACATCAATTTTGCCAGGGCAGCGGGGAACCCCCCTGCTCTTTTCGATTTTTAACTGCCGTGGGTTCTTTAACGTGTGCAGGGGCCAGGAAGGCACACGGGTCCGACTCGCTTATAGTCCCCATCCGATGGACTTGACGTTCAGTTCGATTTGTCATTCAAACTGGGAAAGGTATAGGGAAGGGTATCACTGACCTTATTTTAAAAAGCAAGGTAGATGTGAATTGTTTGGTAGAAATGAATACCTCTGACATAATTTCACAGAACTAATCCGACGAGAGGGAGGAGAGAGTGTCGCTGGCATTATTTCACAGAACTAATCCGACGAGAGGGAGGAGAGAGTGTCGCTGGCATTATTTCACAGAACTAATCCGACGAGAGGGAGGAGAGAGTGTCGCTGGCATTATTTCAAGGAACAAGGGAGAGAAGAAGTTGTGGCACAGAGAGGTGTCGTTGATATCCCAGAGAACTAGACAGATGTGAGGAGTGTGGTGCAGAATGGTTTCATTGTTACTGTCCCAGCGATCAAGACAGATGAGTGAGGTATGCCGCAGAGATGTATTGTTGATCATATCCCAGAGAACTACAGAGATGAGAAGGATCATTTGGATTGCGCTAGGCACTGTTTACCAAATGCAAGGCAATCCAGACAGGAACGTGACCAACACAAGGGGAGGGGTGTCGTTGCCCCCATCAAGCGTGTCCACGCAGCGGCGTGTGGGACGTTGTCTGGTGAGGGGTGTAGTTGCCCCCATCAAGCGTGTCCACGCAGCGGCGTGTGGGACGTTGTCTGGTGAGTCTACATGCTGCGCAGATCACCCAATCTTTGCTATTCATTTCCATGACTGAGACTCAGTCGAGGGTGGAGATTAGTCAGCACAGATAGTATTTGTACAAGCATCCGCAGTGGATCTTTTGTGCTTTTTTTAATGGGAAAACGACCCCCGAAGGAAGAGAATAGTTACAAGAATGGAGGTGGCTAGCACTACGGGGAGGGCAGAAGAGGGAGGAAGGGTTCAACGGCTACGGGAATACATGGCGTGGTGGGCTACGGGAATACATGGCGTGGTGGGGCTACGGGAATACATGGCGTGGTGGGGCAGGGATGGGACTAGGGGGTTGGTGTCGATATTATCCCAGAGAACAAGACAGACGAGAAAAGTGCAACGGCTACGGGAATACATGGCGTGGTGGGGCAGGGATGGGACTAGGGGGTTGGTGTCGATATTATCCCAGAGAACAAGACAGACGAGAAAAGTGTAGTGGAGCAAGACATTGTTGACATCCCCCAAAACTAGGAGATGACAGAGGTGTGGACGAGATGTCATCCACTGTACCACAAGGACTGAAACAGATGAGAGGGATGTGACAGAAAGAAGTGTCACTGACATCATCCCTGAAAACCACACAGATAAGAAGGGTGTGATATGGAGGGGTGTTGTTCATTTCATCCCAGAGCTTCAGACAGATGAGAGGGGTGTATTGATATCCGAAAGAATTGTGCACAGGAAGCGAGCGTGGGGAAAGATAAGGACTACTGTTGACAATCATGCCACAGATTAAGAAAAGACAAAAGGTGTGTGGTAAAGAGGGTTGTCATTGATATTACCCTAAATACAAACACAGGTGAGAGGAGTGTTATACGGAGAGCTGTTATTGATATTATCCAGGAGAACGAAACAGGAAAGAGGGTGTGGAAAAACTGGGGTGTCACTGATATCCTCTTAAAGCAGACAACGGAGAGGTGTGGTAAAAGAGGATATCAATGATATTGACTCAAGAATTAGACAAGGAGAACTGGGGGTGGGGGGTGGGGGGGGGGAAGGGGGGGGGAGAGAAATATAATACAGGTGAGGGGAAAAATCTGGACAGTGGAGAATGTGGAAGTTGGCGATTGAAGCATTTTGTGAATATTGCCAACTTTTCTGGAGGTCTAAACAACACGTGTGTGTGTGTGTGTGTGTGTGTGTGTGTGTGTGTGTGTGTGTGTGTGTGTGTGTGTGTGTCTGTGTGTGTGTACGTGTGTGAGTGTGTGAGTGCTTGTGTGCTTGCTTGCTTGCTTGCGTGCGTGTGTGTGTGTGCGTGAGTACGCGCGTGTGTATGTGTGTGTTTGAGTGTGTGTGTGCGTGCGTGCGAGCGTGGGCGCACGCGCGCGCGTGTGTGTGGGCGTGCGCGCGCGCGCGCGCGCGTTTGTGTGTTTGTGTGTCTGCATAAGTGTGTTCATCGTCATCATAACCATCATCATCTTCTTCAGGAGAGAGGACAGGGAGGACAGTGAAACAGAGAGAGAGAGAGAGAGAGAAGGAGAGAGGAGAGAGAGAGAGAGAGAGGAGAGAGAGAGAGAGAGAGAGAGAGAGAGAGAGAGAGACAGGCAGACAGACAGGCAGACAGACAGAGACAGAGACAGAAAGACAGACAGAAAGGGGGGGGGGGGGGAGGAATTGGAGGGGGAAGGGGAGAGACGAAGGAAGGGGAGAATATTCAACAATATCCCCACTGAATCAAACTCCGCCCACTCTTTATTGATAACCTCCATGTCAGACAGGCTGATCGAACTCGTCCAACAAACCACTGCTGTGATCCATACTTCCAGCCAGCTCCCGCCGTGCTACCAGCCGTTGGGGAGAAAAATCAGCTTCCACCACGTCACCGTTTGTTTTCGAATCGTTAGGCTGACGCATCCGGCCAACGAATCGCTCGTTTGGATCCCCTGCTCACGCCCGTTTGGATTGCGTTAACCACTGTTGACCGAACGAGAGGCACCCCAGACAGGAACGTGACCACCACAAGGGGAGGACTGTAGTGGCCCCACTGGGGGAGTCCAGGTCCTGGTGTGTGGGACAGTGTGAGATGAGACTGCAGCCAGCAGGGATCACCCAATCTTTGTTTTTCATCTCCATGGCCGAGACTTGGTGGAGGGCAGGATTTAGTCAGCACAGACTGGATTTGTACAAGGGTCCCCAATTGACTTTTTGTATTTATTTTTTAAGGGCGGTAACGGCCCCAGAAGGAAGAGAATGGTCATCATTTGGAGTGGCTAGCACTGTATGGTGGGCACAGGACGGAGGAAGGGGTCAACTGTTATGGAAATGTATGGCGTAATGAGCTAGGGAGGGGGCTGGTGTGGGTGTCATCGATGTTATCCCAGACAACAAGACTGGTAAAAGGGTGATTTTATTAAAGGTGGTGTTGATACCATCCACAACATAGGCAGATGAGGCAGGTTTGCAAAGAACAAGACGGGTGAGAATGGTGTAACAGGAGGCGTGACGTTGGTCTAATCCCAGAGGACATGACGTATGAGAAGTGTGCGTTAGAAAGTGGTGTCATTGATATTATTTCGAAGAACTAGGCAGATTGGGAGGGTGCGGTAAGCAGGTGTTTCTGGCTAATGTCATTTCAAAATACAGTTAGACAACAGGACATGGTGCAGAACGAAGTCGTTGATATTATCTCAGACATCAAGACAGAGGAGAGAGGTGTGGTACAGAGGCCTGTATTTGATATTGTCTCTGAGAACAATACACATGACAGATATGTAACATATACGGGTGTTGTTAATGTTATCCCTGCACACTAGACAAATGAAGATATGATACAGAGCATGTCAATAAAAATATCCCAAAGAACTCCTTCCCCACACTCAACTCCTTACTATAAGACATAAAGCTGAAACAACTGTGGTCTGTGTTCTAGTCTTTCGACGATGACGACATAAACGTTGATGCGTACACAAGAACTCACGACACAAAGGGGGTTTCCCGATCAGAAACTTCAAACAACAATCTCTCTCTCTCTCTCTCTCTCTCTCTCTCTCTCTCTCTCTCTCTCTCTCTCTCTCTCTCTCTCTCTCTCTTCTCTCTCCCTCGCTTCCCCCTAAGACACACACACACACAACACACACACACACACACACACACACACACACGCACACACACACACACACACACACACACACTCAACCACACACACACAAACATACGCACACACCACACACACACACACCATCCCAAGGTAGTTTGACACACACCCACACACACACACACACACACACAAAACACACACACACACACACACACCACACATACATACATACACACAGAGAGAGAGAGAGAGAGAGAGAGAGAGAGAGAGAGAGAGAGAACACACACACACACACACACACAACACACACACACACACACACACACACACACACACACACACAAAGCGGTGGCGTCGCGCAAAGGTGAAATGCTCTCCCCTGCAGAGGGGAGCAGGCCCGATGTTGACACCGACACATATGTTGTGACAATAGGAATGATACATGCAATGCCACACAATGAGACAATGCGCGCTGAACACAACTGTGCGATGGCCAGAAAGCAGGGGGTGGGGGGGGGGGGGGGGGGGAGGGAAGAAATAAGAACAGAAAAGGATTTGTGAGTGAAAGGCAAAATACCAACAACCAGAAATGGGGAGAGGCGACAGAAATATTAGCCTTTGATAAAAAGAAAAAAGAAAAAAGAAGAAAGAAAGAGGAGGGCGGTAGACGAAAGAAGAAACAACAGATGCAGTGACAGACAGAATGGGAATAATAACGTGAAGGAGACGGGAGAAGAAACAACAGATGCAGTGACAGACAGAATGGGAAGAATAACGTGAAGGAGACGGGAGAAGAAACAACAGATGCAGTGACAGACAGAATGGGAATAATAACGTGAAGGAGACGGGAGAAGAAAAAGGGAACAGGGGTGGTTTTATTCATCAATGGTTGGAAAACAACACAAGATGATAAAGAAGAAAAAGCCAGTTACTATTCACGTTTCTATTCACGTGTTCGCCAGGATATATCTGCAAATGTCACAGACACAATTTATGAGTCTTCCATTTCCCCTTTTTTTCCTCAAGAAAGTCTATCTGTATTTGTCATGTGTGTGTGTGTGTGTGTGTGTGTGTGTGTGTGTGTGTGTGTGTGTGTGTGTGTGTGTGAGTACGTGTGTGCGTGCATATGCGTGTGCATACATTCGAAGCAAGTGTGTGTTATATGTGCGTGCGTATGTGCGCGCATGTGTGTATGGAGTGTGCGTACGTGCGTGCATGCGCGCGCGCTCGTGTGTGAGTGTGTGTGTGTGTGTGTGTGTGTGTGTGTGTGTGTGTGCGTGTGTGTGTGGTGTGTGGTGTGTGTGTGTGTGTGTGTGTGTGTGTGTGTGTGTGTGTGAGTGTGTAAGTACGTGTGTGCGGCTATCGTGTGCATACATTCGAAAGCAAGTGTGTTGTTGTGCGTGCGATGTGCGCGCATGTGTGT
>CM031616.1:6046274-6053774 GCA_018398815.1 Conus ventricosus
TCCTATCGGGGGCCAGCGTTAATAACCTAACTCCGGCGGCCGCACACGTCCGTCCAACGATAGTCCCCCTGATTTGCCGAACCGGTGACCCGCCAACCCGTAAAAAGCATAACGTAGAGAGATAGGGAAATTGCGGTTACTTCTGAATTTGAAACTTTTTTTATGCTGAGAATGATGAAGATGATGCTAAGGATTTCCATTTTGGTAAGAGACTGCATGACGGGTTGTATCTATGCTTACTTTTATACATTCTCCAGGCGTCAACCAGGCCCGAGAGATACAAAGAGCAGCAGGACTGATCAGTAAATTTGGGCAACATTCTCAGAGACTGAAAAGGCAGAAAAAAGCTAGGTTTTTGGGCAACATTCTGAGAGACAGAAAAGGCGGAAAAAAGCTAGGTTTTTCTTACTTTAAAACAGATCTTATCTGCACTAACTTAGCGTTGATACGAAAGATCCCTTTAACATCTCCCTAAACATTCAACTGTTGTAAATACCCCATACACAAACCTTTTCACAGTGTAAAAACGAAGCACGGGAGCAGGACATTACGTGCCTGGAATTTATGATTTCTGTTTCGTGACAAATTGCCGAGTGATGGTTGGATCAATGATTCGTCATTCAAATCATCCGTCACTTCAGTAATTAACCAACAAAAGGAGATGACCAAAACAGACTGCAGCCTTACCAAAAAGCGCACAAAAAAAGTGCAAGAAAACGCCCACTTCATACACTGTATGCGAGAGAATGTTCGACAACTCTGACCATTCAAATGAAAGAAAGAAGAACAAAAAAAAAACACCGTTACTCCAACGTACGCAGGACACCATATTTTAATTTAAAGTGTATAAAACAATACTCGCTGTCAGCAACTCAAAGCCATCTGGAAAGCACTTACAGGATGCATATTCTTGCAGTCATTCTTATGACATACATTCATAACAACCACACAAAATCAAAACAATTGTTGAGTGACATACAGAATCTACTAACAATGCCCACTAATTCCAAGTTTTTACTGTGCAATGGAAATCCAAACCTAAGGTCTGTCAAATCAATAAACAGACTAATAAATAAAATGAACGAATATTTGAGAAAAGAAAATGAAACGACATTTCCTTAATGTTCATCATACTTTTCGCAGCCCGAAACGTCTTGCCCTACAGACGCATGCCGTGCTTACGCTCCAACGCAAAGGCCACACACACACCATGGACAAAACACATACACTATGCACGCACCGACGCAAATACGCCCTACACACACACACACACACACACACACACCCCACACACAAAACCACACAACACACACACACACCAGCACCCGCGCTCACACGCGTAACTCTCTCTCCTCTCTCTCTCTCCTCTCTCTCTCTCTCTCTCTCTCTCTCTCTCACACACACACACACACACACACACACACACCACACACCACGCGCGCGCGCTCGCGCGCGCGCGCGCTCACACACACACACACAACCCCACCCACACACACGCCACGCACGCACGCACGCACGCGCGCACACAAAACACAACACACACACACACACACACACACACACACACACACACACACACCCCGGGGTGCGTTTCCCTGACAACTGATAACAACTTGACATAAACCGAGTGCTAACGATCCAATCTGACACCGGCTTGCAGCCCCCCGTGTCCCCCTGGGAAACGGGGGGCCTGATATTATTTCAAACTGCGCCCCCATGGACCAACGCTTTCACCCCCGCCGCTCCGTGCGGGATTGGGTGTCGACCGGGACAATAAAACGCTTCCTCAACAACCCCTGTGGGATGGAGGCTGCGTGGGTAGCCCCATCCGTGGAAGTGCACCGAGTTCGCTGCCGGGCCTGGCGGGTTCAAATCCCGATGGTGCCCCAAGGGCAGCACTGGCGCTGGCGCTGTTGAGTGGTCGTTCAGGACAAAGCAGAACGTTTGAAAATAAAAGTTACATGTCACATGAAAGTTCGTTCCAATCACATTACATTTCTCAGGCACGAAAGTGGGTGTCTGTACCGTTACAATTGTTATTATTACTACTATCATTACCATCATCATCATTAGTATGATTATTATTGATATTATTATCATTATTATTATTGTTGTTGTTATCATCATCATCATCATCATCATCATCATCATCATCATTATTATCATTATTATTATTATTATTATTATTATTATTATTATTATTGTTGTTTTTGTTGCTGTCATTATCATTATTATTTCTTCTTCTTCTTCTTCTTACTTTGTTTTTATTTCAACGTCTTTCTTCCTCCTAAATTTGTTTCCCCTTTTTTTCAGTTTTATTCCGCAGTTTGAATCGACCAAAAGTTCCCTTGCCACTGAGGTGGAAAAGCTAAGTGATGACTCGTTTGCTGATAGGTTTAATGTTGTCTGCACTGCCCGAAGAAGACCAGTCGGTCGACCGACACACCCAGTGTCTGTTGTGTCATTTGTTTATTCCATTGGCAGTCCACTACATGTATTTTTACTTGTGTGTTTTCCCATCTTCAATTCAGATGATGGCATTACACACATAATTTAGATTATTTTTTCTTTTGGCTCAGCAACGCTTTTAGTTCATTAGGAAGAATTAATTACTTAAGATGACAACAAACGAAAACTGATGCAACCCCGAAAATTCAGCTCATTGGAAACAAGAGCTGGATCTCTAGGGCAAATTAGTATCACAACAGTCTTTGACAAACAAAATCACCAAACCACAACCAACCAACCAAAGGAAACACAAACAAACAAAACCCCAAGACATATGAGTGTTAATTCACTTAGTGGTTATCAGTGTAGTGTTAGGTCCATTGCGCCACACTAATCTCATATCTTTCACCTGTGTGTGTGTGTGTGTGTGTGTGTGTGTGTGTGTGTGTGTGTGTGTGTGTGTGTGTGTGTGTGTGTGTGTGAGTGTGTGTGTAACCTGAGAGGAACTGCCAAACCCTGATATGGCTCAGGCTAGGCGTTCTAATCGCCCGGCACTGGCGATCGTGTTGTTTCACATTCTCCGGTTATCTGATCAGACTGAACTTGTTGACCTCCGAATGTAATTTGAAAAATCATTTATAACGCTCCGCCGAAAAACGTAGACAAACGAATCACAAGACAAAACACGACGCGTTTCGACCTCTTAGGTCTTCTTCAGGCCAGATACACAGCACTAAAGACAACAAAGCTGAACGAACAATCACTTACGTTCATCCATTCGGAGGCAAGATGGGGATTGAATCTAAATGTAAAACGATACGTCTGTTTCCCAGTGGCAAACGACAAGGTTGTGAATAATGTGCTTTAAGTCTGTCGTCTCTCCTTTCACCGTTCCCTTCCCCTCAGGCTCTCCCCCCCCCCCCTACTTCCCTAGCCTCCTCTCAACTCCCCCCCCCCCCCCCCCCCCACCCCCCCATTTTTTTTCCTTTCATCAGACACTTTCCATTCAGTGTCTGTTTCTCTGTCTGTGTGTGGGCGCCTCTCTCTCTCTCTCTCTCTCTCTCTCTCTCTCTCTCTCTCTCTCTCTCTCTCCTCTCTCTCTCTCTCTCTCTCTCTCTCTCTGTCGGTGTGTGTGTGCTTGTGTGTGTGTGCATGTGTGTGTGTGTGTGTGTGTTTGTGTGCGTGTGCGTGTGTGTGTGTGTGTGTGTGTGTGTGTGTGTAATACAACGTTTTTTTTCGAAAAGCAGTCTAGTTGTCTGTCAATTAAAAAAAAAGCTGAATGTGAACCTCCGAATCCTCAACGCAAGCATACTATAATTATAGAGAGAGAGAGAGTTGCAATACTCTTGATGTGCACAGCACGCTGACGGTATTTCCCTTTGCAAGCTGGTTCTCTTTGCAAGGAAAAAGAACTCAACTGAACTCCCAGGCAAACACGCCCTTGTGGCTCCTCCCATTCCCATTCCCCTCCAGGATAACAACAGAAACCGCCCTGAAGGACTCCCTGGACAGCGCGGATCCCTGCTGATGTCAAACGCATCCTGGAGACGTTCTTCCATCCAGATCCGCGCTGATATTTCACGGGTCATTCTTGGCTTACATGTCATCTGTCCATCATGTTTCTTTGATAATCGGTTCGGTAATTGTAATTTGACATTGCTCAAAGCAGGATCGGACTCCCTCCTCCCCTGGAGGGGGGAGGGGGAGGTGACTTGGGTTCTTGACCTTCTCCCTCCTCTTTAAAAAGAGCTGAGAGAGAGAGAGAGAGAGAGAGAGAGAGAGAGAGAGAGTTAAAGAAAAGAGAAAACTAATGTCAGATAAGTAACATTCCTACATTCATCCTAATACCACGGGCGAACTGGCGCCTTTTTGCAATGACCACATCGTGTGCTGTTTGAGGTTTCCTCAAACTTTCAGAATGAGTCTCATGAGGTAACAAACCGGAATTCTGGTGTGCAATTCTATTTTTCCTGAGACGTGTTCAGCATTTTGCTGTTTGTAAGCTTTCGCTTTCGTTTTGGCTGTCAAAGACATGAGGAAAATTATCCGTATTACGCCTTTTGTCCCCCTTGCAAACGGTAAGAATGCATCAGTAACCCCCCCCCCCCCCCCCCCCCTTCATTTTTTCCGGAGATCCGGCCTTGGCAGACACAGAAACTAGCAGACGCTTGTGAATACCTAACTACCAACAAGGAATAAACAAAAAATCATCTGGTCCAGCTTTAAAAGAATTGTTGGCGCTGGTTTGGTTGAGGGTGGGGTGGGAGGTGGGGAGGGGTGAGGTGGTAGGTTGAGGTTTGTTGTTGGGGGTGGGGTGGGAGGTGGGGAGGGGTGAGGTGGTAGGTTGAGGTTTGTTGTTGGGGTGGGGGGAAGCGGGCACCATGGAGGGAGGAAGCGACAAACGTGGCTGACTAGCAATGTGCTTCATATGATATTTTCCTCCTGAATATGTTCGGGCATACAGACAAACTGTTTTCGACAAACAGATTTAAGGGTCAAGAGACCGTTTTGAAAACCTCTCGATTCTTCCGACGACTTCTGTAGGCTGAACGCCAACTGCAAACAAAATGATGAAGAAATTCACAGTAAAGTTTGCGAAATTACAACTATGCATAAATGATTAGGAAATCGATGAAAAACACACAGGGAAAGGATGATACTGCGTGTTCCTTCTACAGAATAGAGAACAAACTGCATTTTTGTTGCCGAAGATGCGGTGATTACCAGCCAGTCCGCTATGAGGAAAATTGTGTCACTCATTTAGCAATGGATATGAAGCGTTATCGTTGGATGATGAACATCAGATACACAGATCATATGACCACTGAACAAGGGCGCCAAACCATCACGCTTCACATTGGATCTTCTGAAGCTCTGCTGACATCACAAAGGAAAGACAACTGTGTTGGCACGGCCACGAAATTATGATACACTTGCGCTGTTAAAACAGTCCTCCGGGATCTGTTAAAGGAGGCAGAATGAGTAGTAAACGGACCAGACGGACTGGCCACCTCTCTCTCTCACTCTCCCTCTCTCTCTCTCTCTCTCTCTCTCTCTCTCTCTCTCTCTCTCTCTCTCCTGTGACGTGTGACGCGCGTGAGAAATATACACCAACACACCTGTTCAAACACACACACGCGCGCGCGCGCACAATATCGAAAACACAAACTCTCTCTCTCTCTCTCATCTCTCCTCTCTCTCCCCTCTCTCTCTCTCTCCTCTCTCTCTAGCTCGCTCTCTCTCTTCATCTCTCTCTCTCTCTCTCCTCTCTCTCTCTCCCCTCTCTCTCTCTCTCTCTCCCGGCCCCATCGCCTCTCTCTCTTTTTCTTTCTGTGTGTGGAAAGCAGCATACCAGGTGGTGATAAGTCATTCCACATGATGTGAAGTCACGCAGCGAATGGAAATGCTATAATCTTCTGATTTCCGTCCCCCTTCACAAATCAAACACAAAATGAAACAATGAATGTATATCAAACAATACGATAAACACTGTTTAGCAAGCAGAAGTGTTCAAAACAAAACACGACAGGAGGTGGACAAGACGAGGAGAATCAACTACGAAACAAACACATGAATTAAAACAAATGCCCCCCCCCCCCCCCCCCCCCCCCCCCCCCCCCGCCTTCAAGAGTCTGCCCCGGATTATTCCAAATGGGTCCCCTGACTAACATTTGCACCAGACAAAACGGCGCTGACCGCCTCTTCAAACTCTCTTGTGGATACTTTTGCGTGCATATCGCACGAACGAACATTTTTTTGGGGGTTATCAAACTGGCTCTCCACACACCACACCACACACCAAACCTCCGTATTTAATTCTTTCCAAGCAGACGATGAGATAGGGGGAGAGGGGTGGGGGGTGGGGGTGGGGTGGGGTGGGGGGGGGGATATCATTCACGAGACAGCGGTAAAGAGAACAAAACACATTTCACTTTGTTGCGTAGCCCTGATACGGCCCATTGAGGTCGGCTGGGCTATAAGCAGCATTCTCTCTCTCTCTCTCTCATCTCTCTCTCTCTCTCTCGTGCTGATGACACCGGAGAAGAGTATGGGAATAAAAGAGATTAACAAACAATGGGAATAAAAGAGATTAACAAACAAACGCGCGCGCACAACACACACACACGCACGCAAAGCACGCACGCACGCACGCACACACACACACACACACACACAAACTGAACAGTCCAGAATAAAAAGTTATGTAAATAAAATGCATGTACACATGTTATTCAGCAATACACGCGTACAAGGTTGAAGAAAAAAGTAGCGGGTTGGGTGGGAAAAAAATCAAATATACAAAATGTATAGAAGCTGTAGTTAATAGGGCATCCAACAGAAAGTCAGTGTATAACCTCGCTCAACAAAACGTCTTTCACAAACATAAAGCCAAACACATTAACAAGATAATGCTATCTAAGTCAATATCTCCAGTACACATATATTTGAGAAACCGAACAAGACAGACTTTAAAAAATTCAAGCAACATTTTCCATTACAAAAAGCATCTACCGATCAGCAACAGGACTGAGTCTTCCAGAAAACAATACAATTCCCAGGTAAGTTTGTAATCTCTGCAAATAAGTACTCATTCATCTTTCAAGGTGCAGATTAACGCAACCTACTAAATCAAAAGTCCTACACCCACAATTTTCAGACATCCATCAGCAATGCCACGGATTCATCCTCACCACTGGATGGCCAGGAGTCATTTCTAACAGCCAGTCTAACAACCAGAGGGAAAGAAGCCAACCACATCTCGCAGACACAAAGAAGGAAATGGGGCTGAACTGGCGACACACTGCGAAAGCTTCCTACCACCATCACAGGACATGCACGCGACTGAAACCCACGTGGGAAAAGGGACGTTGGGGGACCAGGACAGACACTACGCAGGTGCACCGATGCTGACGTGAAGATGGTCTAAAGGAAAAAAGGAAAAGGGACGTTGGGGGACCAGACAGACACTCCGCAGGTGCACAGATGCTGACGTGAAGATGGCCTTAAGGAAAAGGGACGTTGGGGGACCAGGACAGACACTCCGCAGGTGCA
>CM031616.1:6061274-6064891 GCA_018398815.1 Conus ventricosus
CCCCCCTCCTCCCCCCACCTACCCTTTGGCTTCTCTGCATTTGTGCGCTGTTTGTTTGTGTCGCAGTCTTTCAACGATCTTTCGCGTGCATCCCCAGGACTGTTTTGATCGTGTTTTGATGTTCCTGTTTGGTACCCCCTGTTTCCATCGTTTGTCGCCGCCGTTCTCACCCCCAACCCTTTTTTTCCCACCACCCCCATCCCACTCCACCCCAATCTTGGCGTCTTCTATTTTTCTTCACAAAAAAGGGGGGAAAAAGAAACACCTTGACGTTTTGCATTGTTATGTCTTATTCTGAGACAGAAGGATGGTGGAAGAGAGAGAGAGAGAGAGAGAGAGAGAGAGAGAGAGAGAGAGAGAGAGAGAGAGAGAGAGAACGGACGAGCGGGCGAGAGCAAGAGCGAGCGAGAGCAAAGAGAGAGAGAGAAGGAGAGACAGACAGACAGACAAACAGACAGAGAGCGAGAGAGCAGACAGACAGATACACTGACAGACAGACGCTCAATTTACAGTGTTTACAGTCAGTGCCAACATCAAGATTATAATGAGAGAGAGAGCAAGAGAGGGGGCACAGAGAGAGAGAGAGAGAGAGAGAGAGAGAGGAGAGAGAGAGAGAGAGAGAGAGAGAGAGAGAGAGAGAGAAACAAGGAAGCAACAACTCAACAACAAAAAAAAGAAAAAGAGAGAACCTCTCGCCCTCCCTGGAGACTTCTCCCAACTAGGTCGAACAAGCGATTTCTGTCTAGATGCACAACGATCGATAAACTAAAAGCACAACCCCCCCCCCCCCCATCCCCACCCCCCCGAACCCCACCCCACCCTACCCCCGACAATGGCCGTGTGAATCGGAGAACTGTACATTAACCCTCTGCCTGCCGTCTTTCAAGTCGGCCTCCGCCTCCCTCCGGCAGTCCACTGGAGCTCCTTTATCCCACGAAAGAAGGCCAGAGCCAACGAGTGTACTCAGTCAGACCTGCGTGGCACGCTTCGTAACAGACAACCGGCGTCCCCCACCCCGCCAGGCCACGGGAGATCCAGACACCTGCAGCGTTGGTCAGGTAACGTGAGGAAGGCTCTCAAGAGAAGCGTGCACCCAGTGGATGGCACGTTGTGTTGTGGCTCCGGTCTTCCCGTCTGAATCCACGGCTCGTTCTGCTAAGCAGCGGCAGGTGGAGCTCAACAATCCCACAATCATGTCATGGAACCTCCCAGACTTTTTGCTCTTGGCAGCAACCACCGCGCTACAGTTCTCACAGCGCTTGGGCTCAGTGGTAGAGCACCTATTTTGGATCCAGGCGTCGTATCAAGTTCAAATCCAGCGGGCGCGAACATAAAAGTTGCCTTTTTTTCGTTTTTTTTTTTTTTTTCTTTTTTTTTTTAATGTTATGAACTGTCATCGTTCTGATGATGTCAAAATAGTTCAGCCCCCTCCCTTCCCTCTCTCCTTCCCCTCACACCCTCTAACACCACCCCCGCCTCTCTATCCCTGCTCAGTCCTTTTTTTTTTTCTTTAAGAGGGAGGGGGTTGGGGTGGGGTGGGGGGGGGGTTAGACTTGCACGCAATATCACTTCTGATTGGGGGTGGACGTCAAACCTGAACATTACAACAGACGACAGGTTCGAGTCTGTGGCAACTGGGTTCAACAAGCAATTTCTGTCTACATGCGCAACAACACAGATCGATACATTTCATTCCCGGGCCCGTGGCGGCCGTGTGGATTGGAGGGAGAGCCCTCCACGACCTTGCCCGAGCCGGAAAGCTGTCAGGTCAGACTCATCGCGGCCCCACCGGCTGTGCAATAAATCCCCCATCCAACGACGGGCACGACAGCGGACGAACAAATGCATCCAGCTTGGAAATGCACGTGTGCGCTATTCTTTGTCTCTGTCTGTCTGTCTGTCACACACACACACACACACACACACACACACACACACACACACACACACACACACATATTCACATGTGCGTGTGTGTGTGTGTGTGTGTGTGTGTGTGTGTGTGTGTGTGTGTGTGTGTAAATATGTGTACATGCATGCATGCTTCTTTGCACGCGCTTGCTGCAGTAGGCCTACGTTTGGACCAAATGTAGGCCCTAGCTTTTACCATGATCATTTACTTTCCTGACTTGCTGTACACACAAAGAGTTTGATTCAAGATTCAAAATTTCTCCTCTCTCTCTCTCTTTCTCTCTCTCAGTGTGTGTGTGTGTGTGTGTGTGTGTGTGTGGTGTGTGTGTGTGTGTGTGGTAAGGGTTGCTGTAGATGGGCTACAAAAAGGGAGGATGGGGGATGAAAAATGGCAACAAAATTGTATCCCTCTCTGCACACACGCATACAGACACACACACACACACACACACACACACACACACACACACACACACACGCGCGCGCGCGCGCGCGCGCGCGCGCGCGCGCGCACACACGTACGAAACGCACGCACCCACACACACACACACACACACACACACACACACACACACACACACACACACACACACACACTAGCACTGATGATTTTTCTATTTTCGATGAAAAGTGAGTATCACGTGCATATTCTTGCATTCAGTCATCGTATGTGAAGAGAGAGAGAGAGAGAGAGAGAGAGAGAGAGAGAGGGGGGGGGGGGGGGAGACAGACAGACAGACAAACAGACAGACAGACTGACTGACTGACTGACTGACAGACAGAGAGTGGTTTCAAAGACCTTGAACAAGCATCTCATCATGGGATTCCCAAAGTGACCAGAGCAGCAATAACCCCCTGGAACCAAATGCACAACAGTCACATCTCCGTCCCCGTCATCTCGTTAACTTTCACTTCATTAAAGGAACGTCAGCACCAATTCACTTAATGGTCCTGCGAGTAAAGTCTCACGGGAGCTCACTCATAATGTGTCTAATTATCCCCCTTCACCCTCTTTCCCGCCTTCTTCGGGGAGGCATTATTGTTACCAAGATGACCTCAGGGAGTCATCGCTATTCAAGGACTCTTCTGCTTCGTTTCTGACGGCGAACAAAATGGGACACATTTGCTTAACAAAATGGTTATGCGTTAGTTTGTGCGAGTTTTGAACTTGTTTTTCTCTCTTTCTTCTTTTTCTGGTTTTTCTTTTCTTCTCTTTCCCTTTTTTCTTTTTTGGTTTGTTTGTTCACCCCTTGACAGTTCTCTTTCATAAAGATCTTTCTTCTTCTTCTTCTTCTTCTTCTTCTTACTACACACACACACACACACCACACACACACACACACACACACACACACACACACACACAAAAGTGGTAGGTAGGCACTCCAGGTCTGACCAGCGCGTTGGGCTAATGTGTAGGTCAGACATCCGCTTAGTCGTAGCCACGAGACCCTCTTCCATAATTGTCTCATCTTTGTTGTTAATTCATTTATCCATCAGCTTCGAATCATGCGTAGTGTGGTCTCAAAACTTAGCGGATGTGGTGTAGCGTATATGGACTAGTCCGCACGCAGTGACGCCTCCTTGATGAAACTGAAACTTCTTCTTCTCCTTTCGCTGCACGCAGTGACGCCTCTGATGAAACTGAACTTCTTCTTCTCCCTTTCGCTGACCAGTGACGCCTCCTGATGAAACTGAAACTCTTC
>CM031616.1:6064991-6074991 GCA_018398815.1 Conus ventricosus
CAACTGCCTACTACATG
The DNA here is from genome assembly GCA_018398815.1 of Conus ventricosus. Lineage (NCBI taxonomy): Eukaryota > Metazoa > Mollusca > Gastropoda > Neogastropoda > Conidae > Conus > Conus ventricosus. The sequence continues at coordinate 6,065,009 of CM031616.1, forward strand.
TGTACAACTGTCCACTACGTGTGTACAACTGTCCACTACGTGTGTACAACTGTCCACTACGTGCGTACAACTGTCTACTACGTGTGTATAACTGTCCACTACGTGTGTATAACTGTCCACTACGTGTGCACAACTGTCCACTACGTGTGTACAGCTGTCCACGACGTGTGTATAACTGTCCACTACGTGTGCATAACTGTCCACTACGTGTGTACAACTGTCCACTACGTGTATACAACTGTCCACTACGTGTGTACAACTGTCCACTACGAGTGTGCTTCAGTCAGCACTACTTTAAACTGCATTTCTTTCTGTTTTTCTCTTTTATTCTTTTTATCCTTTTTTACTCCCCCAATACCAAATATTACTTTTAACTACGACATTTGGGGTGATATGTTGAGACGGCAGCCTGTTGCAAAATGACAGTTACTGTGTCTGTGCAAACGACTGGTTCACGTTCTGAAGCTTGTGTCCTTGTTTTTCACGTGTTACCTCACACAAACAACGTCAGACAGAAGACCGTGTTCGGGAGCAGGTCCACATCTACGCCGACAGACAACAACAACTCGCTCTTTGCGGTGATTGAGCGCCGTGAGCTTGTCCAGTACTGGCATTTCTCTCTGTCCCCGTGACTCCCTGTCCAGTGACTCCCTGTCCAGTACTGGCATTTCTCTCTGTCCCCGCGACTCCCTGTCCAGTACTGGCATTTCTCTCTGTCCCCGCGACTCCCTGTCCAATACTGGCATTTCTCTGTCCCCGCGACTCCCTGTCCAGTACTGGCATTTCTCTCTGTCCCCGCGACTCCCTGCTCAGTGATCCTGTCCGTACTGGCATTTCTCTCTGTCCCACGCGAACCCTGTCCAGTAACCTGGCTTCTCTCTGTCCCCGCGTGGTCACACTGTCAACTTTTGCATACCCAGCATTAATGACAGCAATTTACTCCATACGCACACGCATCTTACAATCAACCTAAAGGGCGCACTACCGAATGTTTTTCTGCTCCCCCTCTCTTCAGGGAAAAAACACTTTACTAATCACAACAACAACTTGTAAACAGATTTTTTCACTGTATCTCTCTCCGCACTTGAGAGAGACAAATAAATCCGCACACATGTATCTCTCTCACCACCGAGAGACAAATCAATCTTCCACATGTTTCTATCCTCACACCGAGAGATCCTAATTATTCTACGTTCCGCTCCTATAAAGCTTTGGCCACTTCACATTCCGTTATCCAAAATCCGTAACAGGAGGTCAATTACATAACTCCGTTAATCTCTGAGGACCTTGCCTGCCTTCAAGTAAAAGCTCCTGACTTTCTCCTTTCCTGTCTCTCTCCTGAGATATATACTGCCACTCGAATTCTCTTGTCCTGGAGATACGGAGTCTCGACGTCTTTCGCGACTTCTTATGTCTCTTGCGAAATGCGAGCTTCAATCCTCTCCCTGGAGTTGGTACTGGCTGGGGCATGAACTACCGGGGTGTTCCCCACACCATGGCCATCTTCATCACCTCACGGGTGAAAGATGAAGGGTGAAGGGCGAAGGGTAAAGGGTGACGGTGTGAAGGGGTGAAGTGTCAGAGTGAAGGGCTCTGAAACAGATAAGGTTCGTGTAAGTAGCCTGATTCTCAATTCAACATATGAATTCTTCTCTCTTCTTTAGTTTTCCCCCTGTAGCTTTCCCCAAACTATCTATCGCTCACCTGGTAATGACTGGTCAGCAACGAGGACCACGTCCTGGACAGGTTTCGAGTCTCTAGGACATCTGTGGTTAAAATGATCTTACCCTTCTCCTAGTGAGTGCATACTCAGTGTTCAAAACACATATTGACCAGCACTTGCTCTTACAGCCCTTGTTTAAAACTTCACTCAGTGGTCACTTATCTCACCCCAATGACCACATTCGTTTCTTGATTGAGTCATTATTCCACATTAATTTTGGGGTCGACCCGCTACCCTAGTTCAAGCACTTGAATATTCTTCCTTTAATTGTGGCACGGGGAAATGATTCATATCACTAATACATGTGATGGAGCGTCACATGCCTTGAGGTGAGGCTACGTCACTTGACACCCACCATCCTGGGATGAAAAAATTTTCTCAGAAATATTTTTTAAAGGATATACAACTTCACTTAATAAACATCTTTCAGCCATGAATCTAAAATTGTGTAACCATCGCACTTGATTCACACAAATTAATAATCAACGTAAGTAATCATCACCATGATCCACCATAAAATTGCAGTTTCAAAACTTTCAATCTTTCTAATAAAAAAACATTCATTAAATTGATCACCATATTCTCCACGAGATACTTTCACAAAATTACATGGTATAAAACATTTAGGGATATCAACAATTCAAAAGCACAAATTGTGTTCATACATTAAGATGTGAAGCACATATTCCCTTTGATCTTTGTATCACTTCATATGTTTCATAACCCTATGAAATGAGAGAATATTTCCAAGTGTTAAATGTGTCTCAATAGACATGTAACAAAATAAACATTAGATTAAACATAATTTTCTTTTTCCCCACCATGTAATGTTATAGTCCATTGAAAAGTCACATGCTTTTCCATTGTTGACCTAACATGACAAATAAAAACAATTGGTTTGTTCATTGCACAATCAAAAAAATGCTTTATACTTTTATAAAGAGTTATTTGCTTCATCACACATACAATAATTCATCGTCACAGCAAATTAAACATAAATAGTATGATTTTTTCCATTGTCTAACCAAAGGAATTAATATGTATACCTCAACATCAAGTAGTTGTTTGCTTGTAAAACATTATAGTCACTTCAATAAGCAATTATGCATAAATACCACTTGATTTTAATCGTCAGTAGCTTACAATGCACCGTCAAAAGTGATCTCACGTAATCATTAAGAAAGACAAATAACAGGGAATAGTCTTTCCCTTGAAGACAGTCTACATTTGTCCCTGAATTATTCACGCACGTGACAACAAGATATGCCATGACCATTTTTGTGTTCCAGGCACTGGTTAACAGTAAAAGGAATTCCTGCAATGCAAGACCATTCTTAAATAACCTGCTGGTTCTTAGTCTTTGTCGATTTTCAGAACGTCAGTGGCGATGGTCAGTCTGTAACTGAACTTTCTTCCAGTCAAGAAACCTGGCGAATTCTACATGCCATATATAGCCAAGCACTCTCTCTCAATAGTGGAGTTTTTCTCCTGTGTCTTTGCGAACTTCTTACTGCGTATTGCACTGGGATGTAATAAAGCACTTTTTTCTGCGGTAAACAGTACCGCTCCATTCCTTTAGAACTGGCTTCAGTTCATAAAATTATAGTTTCTGAGAGGGGAGGGTAACAATAGAAACAGGAAATGAGTTGAGGGTGTTATGAACACACTCCAAAGCCTTCTCTTTCCTTCTCGGCCACTCATCAGTCCACCACCCAATACTTTTGTTCTTCGTCCCTTTCGTCAGTTTCAGTCAAAGGGGCCGTCAGGGACGCAAAGTGGGGTACATTTCGTTATAGTAAAGACAACAATCCGATGAGTGACCTGATTGTTTCTTTGTAGTGGGTTTTGTGTAAGGATAAATCTTTTCCACTTTCTTTCCCTATGGCATCTTTTTTCCTCCTGAAATAGTGTGGACCAAAAACTCGAGAGTTTGAAAACCGGCACGGGAATTTTTGATGTCTTGCAGTCAAACCCAAACTGCTGGAGTCTAGAAAAAACAGATAGTAAGTTAGAAAGGAGGTTCACTCCAGGACCTTGCCAGCCAACAAAAATGTCATCAAAAAATATGACTGCACCTCACATTCATGGAGTATCCCAGGCCTCCCCGCATCATTTGGCAAAAGATGCTGGGGCATTTTGCAAAACCAAATGGCTTTTGTCCCCTGCCCGCCCCCAAAAAGGTGATTGAAACGCTGTCTTTTCTTGTCAGCTTCAGCCATTGAATCTGCCAGTACCCTTTAGTCAAGTCTACTTTCCAAAATACTTTCCTTCCGAGAGCTGGACACAGAAAGTTCTTTCTATGTCTGGATAGGCTCGGCATCGAATCACAGTGATCTTATTAGACTTTTCAGTATTCGATGCAAGAAACGAATCATGATCCATCAGTTGTCTTCAATACAACTGGTGAGCTGTACGGAGATGTAGTAAGGTTCTATCACCTTTAAATCTGCATTACATTGGATTTCTCTCTCAACACCTCTTTTTTTTGCAAATGGGAGGGGGGATGGTCTGGTTCCTCACTGGTATTTCAGAAAGTTAACTGAATACTATGGGGTCTATACCAGTTACTGTACCTGGGGTATCCGTCAACACATCCTTGAAAAGTCTTTCAAATGTCTTGAAGCTGTTCTGTTTGGACTTAGTAGACAAATCATTCGACAGAACCCATCCTCATAGGTTTCAACCTTTTTTTTGGATAGTCAAATAGAAGGGGTACAACATCAATCTGCAACTGGGTAGATGTTACACTCCTACATTCGCCGTTTTCAATAACCTTTGATCGTCCCTGTACGTTACATTGGGTTCAAATTCATCACTGATAATGTCTGTTATGTTGACATCAGTTTCTGACACAGGACATATCCACTCACTAACGCTGGGTTGATGGCAACATTTGTACGTTCAAACATACTTCTTCAACTTGTTTCACATGAATACCTTCTCAGTGATTTGCATTTTTGATCTTCATAATTTACTTCAGAAAGTTTTTCGACCACCCTGAAAAGGACCTTCCACATAACACGAAGCTTGTTATGTTCATAGTTTGTAGCACAAGGGACTTTATCCCCAACACTGAAGGAACGTGCCTTTGCTTTTCTGTCTGCAAAGACCTTGTTACACATTGGTTTTTCTATCGCTGACTGTTGAGGCAAGCTCACATGCATCCTTCAAACGATTATGCAGTTCATAAAACGTATTGGTAAACGTTTTTACTGTCAGGTATGTCCGTCTTTTCGTCCATTGTGTATCAATAGATCCAAAAGGGACACCTTGGGTGAGTGTTCCGAAAAGATGCTCAAAAATGGTGAGAATCCCAGCGTTTCGTTCGGCATTTCCCTGTATGCAAAAAGCAAAGCCGGTACGAAACGATCCATTCCTGGGGCTCCTTGGCCTTGCAACCTTTCTCAACAGGGACTTCAACTTTCCATTGAAACGATCAACCATGCCATTCGATTGGGGAGGATATGGCGTGTGAAATGGAAGAGTGGACAACAGAGTCCGTAAATTTCTTCATGAGATCAGAAATGAATGCGTTCACATTCCGAGAGAATTTCGTCTGGATGACCACTCTGGAAAAAATTGCAAGTATGGCTTCAGCGACAGATACTGTCTCAATGTTCTTCAGTGGAATCGCTTCTGGATACCTTGTTGCTGTATCACCAAAGTCAAGATATAGCGATATCCCCGAAGAAGGACAGTGGTAGCGGTCCAACTAGAATCATTAGCTACATTCCGAACAAGGGACGAAAATGAGAGGCATTTAGTGCAAAGGTGCACATGGGGACGGCGACCTTTCTGAGATGTCTTTTGGCAGTGTCACATGAGTGGCGTATTTCGTAACATTCCTTTGTGACACCTGGCCAAATAAAAGAATTCAAGAAACTTCTTTAATGTTCTTTTGATTCCGCAGTGACCAGCGTACAATGCATACATGAGCCAGGTGTGAGTACTGTTTCTCTAAGTGTTTTGGAAGCACAACTTGTCTGTGGTCCTGTCCTGGTACAAACACCTGTAGAGAAATGTCAGAGTCCAGTATGTACGTTGGTTGTCCGTTGGTACGTCAGTGACAGTATAAGGTTAGTCTGTTTAGCAGCAGAAAGTATTGTCGTACTCGCGTCTCGTCTTTCTGCAATTCTTTTAAATTAATCTGGGGTAATCTGAAGGTTCATCAAGTTTTGAGACTTTTAGCGGCTTTGTAGCCGTTCCTGCTCTATGACGTTTGATTAGTATCACAAGACACGGAACAAACGCATCCTCCAGCACCACCATGTACTGTAGCGATCACCTGGCAAATTGCCCAAGATCAAGTCGCAGACTGGGTTATCAATAACACAGGCGGTTAGAAAAACGGTGTAGTAGTCGGTGTATCGACTGAAAATTTTTCGCCGCGGAAACGGTTTCTATCTTGCTCAAACGACCTACACTTTTGGTCGGTTGAGATACTGGTCTTGGAAGGCGAAAGATTTCCGGACATCCGCAGTAGTAACACCAGTGTTCTCGCAAACCGAAGCCTGCAATCCATTGATGGCTCCGTTTTCTAAACACCAGTCCATCTACAGATTGAGTTGGTGCCAAAAACAAGGCTTCTTCACATCAGTGGAGACTAATGCGGGTTTTGAATCATTTGGTTTGAAAGGCAATTTTTCCTCAAATGGACTTGCCCATCACAAAAGAAATATCGCATGTCTGTCGGCAGCCGACTGAATTATTGTGAACTTCTGTTCTGTCCACGAACAGGCCCAAATGTTACGTGGTGGTCGGTTGTCCACGACCTCGGAACCGTTGATGAGGAGTAAGGGTCTTTCCGCGGTGAGTACTGGTATTGACGATGTCCACTCGAACCGCGGAAAGATCCCTGTCCGTTCTAGGATAGGTATATCCTTGAGTACTCATAGAATGACCCGATTCCTTTCCTGTAACTTACCTGTCCTGAGGGTGTACATGACGCATGAGATCCAGATGGGAAAATTCTCCTTCCTAGCCACGCCCTTACTGGTGTGAAGCGACACAATACGGATTCAGCCTCTGGACACATTTCCTCCACGTTATCAAATTGCTTTTCTTTAAGGTTAGTGGCCAGATCTGTGCTCACGCTCTGGAAAAAGTTGCTCTCTAAGAAGGTTATTCTCGCAGTGATTGAAAAGTTTTGTGTTCGTTTTTTAGACAAATCGAGCCATCGATCCAAACAATGGACTCATACGGGTCAAGGAAAACGAGGAACTATTCTCCTTTTTCAGGGCGCACATAACGGAAACGTTCGTGAAAACGATCAGCTGGAAACATTGAAATTTCGTGAGGGAGTTCCTCTTTCAATGATCCCAGTTAAATTTTGTTTTCGCTGCAAGTGAGTGGTACGTGTTCAATGCGCCTACCCTTAAACAACGACGCAATATACAATGACACTTTTCCTTGGCCAAACCACAAGGACGTTGCCGTGACTTTTCAAATCGGAGAAGAAAATATCAATGTCATCCGTTTTTTACTCGCAAGGTGGCATTTTGGAATATATGGCCGCTTTTGGTTGCTCAGGCATGGCTGCGGAACGGGATGGTGGAGGGTTCTCTCGCTGCTGTTTCTTTGAATTTCAGCATCAGTCTCTAATGCTAACTGCCTCACTTAAAATGACGTCTTCTTCAGCTTCAGCTTCCCTCTGTAATCTTTTTCTTCATTTCAGCTTCCCTCGTCTGTAGTTTATTTTCTCAGCTTCAGCTTCCCTCTGTAATCTTTTTTTCTTCAATTCAGCTCCTCTGTGATTTATTCTCTTCAGCTTCCCACTGTAGTTTATTTCTTCAGCTTCCTTGTAGTTTATTTCTTCAGGCTTTCAGCTTCCTCTTGTATTCTTTTTCTCAATTTCAGCTTCCCTCTGTGTTTATTTTCTTCCCTCTCTCTTAGCCTGTCTGCCCTATCTGGTGCATTGTTGACATAATTAGTAAGCTTTTTCTCCTCAAAACCCAAGCGTTCCGCTTGTTAACATATTTATTCAAAATCTCCATAAGATTCGTACAGATATAAACACAAAAACAATCTTAAGTATAATAAAAATAAGGCGATATATGTGATTTATGTTTTACAAAACGTAATTATAGTATATTACACCGGAATTCCCAATTTCCGGTTGTAAACTAAAACGCCTTACTAAACAGAGGTAAATATGAAATCCAAGGAATTTATTTTTCCAAAAATAATTTGCAATGGTATCAATTTTAATTTACAAACAAAATGAAGTTTAATACAAACTGTTTTCCCTAAGAAAAAAAAAATAAAACAATTAAAGTTTTCTGAAAATAAATTCTTTTATTAAGTTTAGTTCTCAATTGTTCTTGTTGTCAGTCTTTCTTCTACTTAATATCAAACGAATTTACAAAACAAGTGTACCGCCTTTTACAAAAACTGAATATTAATTTTACCAAAACAAAGAATCACAAACAATTAAAAAGAGGGGAAGAAAACACAAATCGCGGAAATCCTACCTTAAAAATGAAAATGTTGAAAGAAAAAATAGATAGGAGCTATTGAGGGTAGAAGGTTTTAAGAGATTTTGAAAAAGGGGGTGAAAAAGGAAATGAAAGGATACACAGGACCTGAATGTGAGCAGAAATCAGAAAAGCAAAGAAGCCACAGACAGCACCCTAGTGGTCACTGTCTCCGGAAAATGAGGACTGGGAAACAAAACAATCACTGCACAATATCACACACTACAGTAATATTACAAAATACTTAACCATCAATCAATAAATGCACATTCACCCAAACTCAAGAAAATTGCCACCACACCCAGAAAAAAAATAATCAAAAGATAAATGTTTATTTGGCAGAGCGGTAATCAACTCCCCACTACATACTGCGTGAAGGAGGAGAAGTTGATCCCACACTTGGAGGGGGCAAGGGGAAAAATCAAACTGAACAATAGGAAAGCGAAAGAAATAGAAATTTATCAGAAGGGAAAGACTATTGATCCCCAAACGCATTTCCCCCTGCTATACCGCAGAAGAGGTTGGGGCTATCAGTCCTGGGAAAGGGGATCAAAAATACTAATCCTTAGGGGGAAGGACAGCGATTCCTAAACGCTGCCCCCTTGCTGGCAGGTGCGAGCAAGGAGGTGGTTGAGGCTATCGGTCCTGAGGTGGGGAGGGTCAAAGAAATCCTACAAAAAAAAACCCTTAACGGAAGTAGAGCAACAAAGAAATGTCACCCACCCAAAAACACTATAGAAATAGAACAAACGCACCAAAAAATGCAAATTTATACACAATAAATTAATTAAACTTTCTTTTTTTTCTTCCCTTTTTTTTTTTCTTTCCCTCAAACCTTGAGGGCCCACCAAAATAGAAAATTCGAGGTTACAAATAGAAACCTTCCTTTTTTTTCTTCCTCAAACCTGAGGGTTTACAAAGTATAAATCTTTCTTTTTTTTTTTTCCGGAACAAACGGCAGCTACGCGGTGAAATGAAGTCGGGGTCACCACGTCACACGGTCACTTTTGATACCGCATTCATGACAGCCATTTACTCCATACGCACACGCACAATTCCCCCCCTAACAAAAAGGCGCACTACCGAATGTTTTTCTTCTCCCCCTCTCCTTCTGGAAAACACTTTACTAATCACAACCAACAACTTGTAAACAGATTTTACTCCTGTATCTCTCTCGCACTGAGAGAAAAATAAATCCGCACACAGTATATTCTCCTCAACCGAGAGTCAATTCAATCTTCACACCATGTATTCTACTCACACGAGAGATAATATAATCTAGGTTCCGCTTCTATAAAGCTATGGCCTTCACATTCCGATATCCCAAAAATTCGGACCAGGAGAATACATAACTCCGTAATCAATGAGACTGCCTGCTCAAGGTAAAAGCTTCCCTGCTTTCTCCTTTCCCTGTCTCTCAGCTCTGGTCAATATACTGCCCCTCGAATTTCTTGTCCTGGAGATACGAGTCTGACTTATCTTCGCGACTTCTTCTGTCTCTTGCGAACTACGAGCTTCAATCCTCTCCCTGGAGTTGGTTCTGGCTGGGGCTGAACTTACCGGGTGTGTGGCCCCACACCATGGCCATCTTCAACCACCTCACGGGTGGTGAAAGTTGAAGGGTGAGGGCGAAGGGTAAAGGGTGACGGAGTGAGTGAAGGGTGTAAGGCGGGAAGGGACTGAACACGAATTAAGGTTCGTGTAAGTAACTGCTTCTCATTTCAACATAGGAATTTTTCTTCTTCTTTAGTTTTCCCCCTGTAGTCTTTCCCAACTTATCTATCGCT
>CM031616.1:6087491-6089991 GCA_018398815.1 Conus ventricosus
CGCGCGCGCGCGCGCGCGCAAGCGATGTAGAGAAATGTTTTTTTCTCTATCTCTCTTTTTTTTTTTCTCTCTCCAGATTTTCGCGCCATCTTTCTTTTTTCGTTCTCTCCCTTTTCCCTGTCTTTTTTTTTCTCTTTTTTTCCTCTTCTTTCTTTCTTCTTTATTCTTGTCATTTAACCTTTCTTTATTTTTTGTATCTGTCCGTCTTTCCTTCTTTCTTTATTTTCTCTATCGTTCTCCCCACCCCCCCCCCTTTTTTTTTTTTATAAATTCATGTCTTCCTTCGTCCTTTCCTTCGTCTTATCTTTCTTTCCTTACCTTTTTTCTTCCTTCTTTCTTTCTGTTTCTTTCTCTCTTTCCCCTCCCTTCCTTTCTTTGAGTGTTCCACACTGACGACAGCCACCAATCTCAACATGAAGTCATAGAATATACATCAGATATTAATACAATTTTCAAAAAGAAAAAAAAAAGCTAAACATGCACACACCCCTAAAGAAATCAACGACTTACGTACACACAATTGAATAAGCTGCTTTGCAAATATTTCTAAAAGACGACTTATGGACATAACACTTGCCTGCAGACACCTTTCTATTATGCAAGATACAGACTTATTTCATGTAAGATACAGCGTTCAGAATTTCTTATCTATGTTAAGTCCTACCTCCTTTATCTTAAAATGTTAAGCCAGTGAGGCTGGAGAAAGGTTGAAATAAACCGAAATATTGCCATTATCTCATGGGTAGTTGCTTCTATTTTTCATCTTCCTGAAAAGGTTAAGATATTTTTTTTATCAACCTTTCTTCATTGCTCGCTTTATTGTGTCTCAGTTTGATCAAAGTTGCATCATTCGGTATATCAGGAGTTTTTTTTCCCCTTTCCTCATATGGTACCATTTTCTATCAAATTTCGTGATCCAGTTTTCTCAGGTGACGGTTCCTTTTTAACTCTTTGCTGCTAAAAAGTTTCCTTTTTTCCCCACACGGATGGTTATGTAGTCAGCTTTCTTTCATTCCTTCTACATGTCTATATGGACTGTTCAGTCCATGAATTTGTATGATAAAATCTCATCGGGTTTTGTGCGTTTGTCGTTTCAAAAACTTCCAAATAGAATTAATTTCATGTTTAATTTTAATCCTACATAATGTTCATATTATTCTTTTAATACGCCTTTTCCCAATCTTTTCCCCGAAGTTATTTAGCGAGCTCATGATATTGCCACAGATAATGCTGAACGGGATCAGTTTCAGACGTGCGAAAAGAACACGAACCCCTGAAGATCACGAGTGATTCCCATCTTCTTTGAAAGACAATTTGTAACAAGAATGTTATGACACTTTGTAATGTACAAATTGTAACAAGCATGTCATTACATTTTTTTTTTTTTTTTTTGCTGTCCCAACCTCTGTGCCTCCTGAGAGACAGTGCACCCACACCGCTCATTCCAACACCCCGTCCACAGCCACAGCCCGTCAGCCCCGCCGCAGCCCTGGCACCGGCAATCCACAGGAGCAGTCAATGTCAAGTCTTCAAGAGGCAACACACCGGAGGAGACATTGCACTGCTGCCGAGTCACTTCGGTGGTGTTCAGTGGCGCCTGTTCTGATCTAACATACGCAGGACACCACCTACTAAGCCCCCTACTGAAGACAATAATTGCTTAGTCGCGGAGCCGGAGTGAGTGAGCTCTCCCTCCGGAGGGCGCCACCACGTCCGTCCAACGACAGCCCCCATGGACTCGCCGATACCGGTGACCCCGACGGAACCAAACCAAGACCACAGACGTGGAAAGGACATCGAAATTGAGGTCACCATGAGAGCAGGGCATGAAGGGCCACAGAATTTGAGACATTTTTTTTTATGCTGATCAAGGAGAATGAGGATGATTAAGATGATGCTACGGATTTCCATTTCGGTCTGAGACTACATGACAGGGCTGTACTCTACGCTTCCTTTCATAATATATCCCGGCGTCAACCAGGCCCGAGAGATACAGGCACCTGCAGTGTTGGTCAGGAAATTTGAGCAACACTCTCAGAAACGCATCCATTAAGTGGATGAAACTCGACTGTGTGGTCCCAGTCTTCCAACTGAGTCCGCAGCAAACTCAACTCTGGGTAGGAGCCGGTCGGGGCAGAAAAACCCACATGACGCTGATGGGATTCGAACCCACGACCTCCCAGCCGGGAGTTCGCGACGCTAACCACTTCGCCACGGCGGCTGGTTCATTACGTGTTCTTATTTACAACCATTTAACTTTATTTCTTGCCATTTGTGTTTATGTTTGTTTCCGGTTTATCACAAAGGTTAATTCATGTTCCCGTTTGGAAAGGAGTCATGATCAGATATGACTTTCTCTTCTTAGACGTGATCTAATAAACATTTCATCCATTTCACCCTTGATATAATTTGCAATGCTTTTGTCCTCTGATTACAATTATTTTCGTCATCTAGATCTAATTATTTGTCCTAGTTAAATAGTTTTTCGTAGACAATATTC
>CM031616.1:6099991-6104991 GCA_018398815.1 Conus ventricosus
AGAGAGAGACAGGCAGACAGACAGACAGACAGACAGACAGAGACAGAGAGAGAGACGGACGGACGGGGAGGAGAGAGAGAGAGAGAGAGAGAGAGAGGAGAGAGAGAGAGAGAGAGAGAGACAGACAGACAGGCAGACTGAGACAGAGAGACAGAGAGACGGACGGACCGACGGACGGACGGAGAGAGAGAGAGAGCGAGAGAGAGAGAGAGAGAGAGAGAGAGAGAGAGAGAGAGTGAGAGAGAGACATACAGACGAAGAGAGAGAGAGAGAGAGAGAGAGAGAGAGAGAGAGAGAGAGAGAGAGAGAGACAGACAGACAGACAGACAGACAGAGACAGAGAGAGAGACGAACGGACGGAGAGAGAGAGAGAGAGAGAGAGAGAGAGAGAGAGAGAGGTGCATTTCGATATGCTTTTCCTTCTTGTATTTACTGTTGTTGGTGTGAAACCAATGGCACTCCCATTCAAAACCAGCGACACGTCTAACGACAAGTTTCAATTCTACAATATACTACATGACAAAGAAGCGGGGGGAAAGAAACTATTGTCGTCCGCCATTTTTGCCAGCAGGTGGATGAAATCAGACAACTAGCGCGCGCCGTTCAGATTGGCCAATGCCTTCTGACCTGGCCAGCCAATCACCTGGCACGACACAGTCATAATGATACTAAGTCATCAATAGCAACTTAAAATGAGAGTTTCAAGCAAACTCTCCAGCTCCTGCCGTGATGATTAGATATCGGTAAAATGATGACGCTGAACTTGCATTTCTCCGCAAGAAATGATTGGAAAATATTTCCAGCAATCATAGTATGCAGCAATCATTTGGGACCCGCGCATGCAGCAAGAGATCAACATGCTGGAGCGCGTACAAAGAAATGCAGTGCGCTTCATAGCAAAGGACTACCGCTCCACCACGCCAGGCTTCATGACGGGTCTACTGAGAAAACATGAGCTTACTACACTCCAGAACGGCGGCTCCAACTACGTCTAGGATTCTTTTACAGGGTGGCTGAGGGTCTGGTGCCAGCGATCACCCCGAGTGACTTCATCACACCGCAGAAACCAGGACGACGCATCCGCTCCACCAGAGACAACAGAACGTACCTGACACAAAACCCAGTGGAGAACTACATACGAAACAACGATAGGTGCTACTGCGTTCCTGAAACACGCACCGATCAGTACCGTCATTCATACTTCCCAAAGACAATATCTGAGTGGAACCACCTCGACGACAACATCGTCCACCAAAAGTCAGTCGACAGTTTCAAGTCGGCTTTGGCAAAAGCCAGAAGCCGATAATATCATAGCGCTGCGCACCCCCTACCATCGCGCCTATGCCAGTAAATGGATGTTTTAGCGACGTACTAATCCAGATCCAGAATATTGCTTTTGCCCAGCGGGCAGGTAGCAGTAGTCACCCCTGGCCCAACACAGGTGATCCCAGTGCCGGGCAGTCCGGCGGCCGTTCGTGTCCTAGCACGGGGTGGCAAGTACAGGGGTTACATTTTAGCGCTGACCTCAACGGCTCAAACTCGTGCATTTTCTGATGGTCACCCTTGTCATCGCATCAAGGGTTCGGTACATTAGAATTCATGTAAAACGCCCTCCTTCACACTAATACTACTACTACTTCCTCTTCTTCTTCAACATTCTTCTCTCTCTCTCTCTCTCTCTCTCTCTCTCTCTCTCTCTCTCTCTCTCTCTCTCTCTCTCTAGCTGTGACTGACGGGTTATTCATAATTTGCATGTTTTTCATCCCCAATTTTGGCTTTTCTTCCATCCTTTTCACCGCAATTTGTCGACTTACAGGGTTCATTTGTGTCTGTGCCCAGTTCATTTACAGGATGCATTTGTGTCTGTGCCCAGTTCATTTACAGGGTGCATTTGTGTTTGTGCCCAGAGGGATCGATGTACAAAAAAACAACCCAACAACATTATTTATGCTTATCCCACAATCCTCTTTATATAATTTTTCCTTCGTTCGTTCGTTCGTTCGATCTCGATGGCCTCAAACTTTTTGATGTGATATCATTCCTCCATTACTCGTGCTCTGACCACGCAGCAAAATGATATGCAAAGCTATCTCCGACCAGATTTATCAACTCCGAAATATAAAACACCCCCCTTTCTTTTGCCATCCCAAGAGGAACTGATTACACAGCCTGCTCTACTGAAGCGAGATGATGGGATTACACGCCTACATGCTTCGGGAACACCGGTCTGCTTCACTGACAAAAACTGTCTGCATCGGCCATACTGGTGGTCTTCCAGGGAGGAGAATGTGAAAGGCGAGCGGGTGGGAGCGGAGGGTAGGTCGGGTGGTGGGATGGTAGGGACGGGGGGTGGGAGGGGGGGGGGGGTGTAAGGCGCTCGTGTTTGGGGAGGGGAAGGTTGGGTGTGAGAATGGGAGGGGGAGAGAACCTCACAAAGAGAGAGAGAGGAAGAAAGCAAGAGAGATTTTCCTGAGAGAGAGAGAGAGAGAGAGAGAGAGAGTTGTTGACTGACAATATTAATGGAAGAAGATAATAGGCCGGGTCCTAGTCTTACAACAAACCTTGTCATGCACACGTCTTCTCAATACCTATCACTCATACAGACAAAGTAACATGAACACCACTGTAAATGTAATTACGATGCCGACAAATTGTCTCCGCGTTAATGGAATAATGAAGTAATTGCGCAGACAGAGAGGGGGAACATAAACACATTGAGAGCGAGAGGCGAGAGAGCGAGCGAGCGAGCGAGAGAGAGAGAGAGAGAGAGAGAGAGAGAGAGAGAGAGAGAGACGGAGAGAGAGAGAAACAGAGAGAGATACAGAGAGAGACAGAGACAGAGAGATACAGAGATACAGAGAGAGAGAGAGAGAGAGAGAGAGAGAGAGAGAGAGAGAGAGAGACGGAGAGAGAGAGAAACAGAGAGAGATACAGAGAGAGAGAGAGACAGAGACAGAGACAGAGAGATACAGAGATACAGAGAGAGAGAGAGAGAGAGAGAGAGAGAGAGAGAGAGAGAGAGAGAGAGTTGTCTCCCACGGCCACATTCAAAGTGAAACTTACATCACAATATTTTTCTCAAATTATTTTGAGTTACGGACCTTTGCACAGAGAGAGAGAAAGACTGCAGAAGTGTCTGGCACCGAGAGACACTGACACAGCACCTGGCGACGGAAGGGTTCACTCCTACAGACCACGTGACATTCTGACCACATACACAAAGGAATTCCGACGGCTTTTGCGCCCAGTCGAAAGGAAGTTTACCGAAGTCGGCGAATCGAGTAATATGTATAATTACTAACATTGATACAGAGAAGAGGCAGGTGGTTTTTGTTTGTTTGTTTGTTTGTTTTTTGTTTTTGTTTTTAGAAATAAAGCTTTAACCGTCTAATTTCTATTTCATCTTCTTCCTGTAAAAGAAAAAAAAAGAGACTCATTTCATCTTCGGTAGAAACAAGACCAATGTTGTCTTTAAGGGTTAGAGGTCAAATATGAAACTTTTTTTTCCCCTGATTGGCCGTGGCTGCGTAGCTGCAGACAAGAGAAGACAATCTACCGAAGGAAAGAAGTTCTACGCGTAAATCCAAAGCGTCTTTCCGTCATTTGATTATCCCTCTTTTTTCCCGTCGCCAGCTTCTCTCTATCGATAGGTTATATTCCCTTACCTGTGACTATGCTGCCACAGGCTTTCTGAAGTATTTCAGACTTTTATTATACCCACCCCCATCCCCACCCCCACTCACACATCCCAGTATAAAAAATAGTCACGTCTTCTGATTGTTGGAAGAGCCGACGCGTAATTTTGTCTTTACTCGTCTGTGTTCGATTCTTTTGTTTATCCGCTCAACTCATGGGAGGTAAGCTAGCTCTGACAAAAAACTAAACAAAAACAAAAAAAGGAAAAGAAGAAGAAGAAGAAGGAGGTGCAGTAGAGAAGAAGAAGAAGAAGAAGAAGAAGAAGAAGAAAAAGACGAAGTATTGAACCCAAATCTTGATACGAAACAGACAGCACTGGAGGAACCCAGTGAATTGTTCTTCAGAGTAGCCTCCCTTGACGCCTCACGGAGTAAACGGAGATGAAGAAGAATCGAAGGGAATAAACCACAAGGTGGATGGGGGCCAGGTGAACTGCGCATTCGCCTAGGAAGGAAAGAGGCACGGGCACGCGCCGTTGTCCAGGTCTTGTACAGGTTTCCCCATTCGCCAGGTCGTGAACAGGTTTCCCCATTCGCTTCTGCCCCACCGCCTACCGTCTGGTGTCTGACGGTCAGTCACTTTCCTCCGGTTCGAGTGCTAGTCTTTGGAAGGAGACAATAAAACCAAGGTCATGTGTATAGCACGCATTAACCGCACGTGAAAGAACAATGGAGGTGTAACCTGGCCAGATTCTGAAAGAAAATCCATTTGCATTGGTCGTTCTTTTATATTTAGTTGTTAGCGTCTATGAATGAATGATCGCATCATGACACTGATATGGTTTACATGTCTCGTACAAACTGAAGTGCAATGTGTGAACACAGTTGTAACTTACTGCGGTTCTTTCGTAATCGTTTATTGTATTCTTTTTGTATATACACTGTTGCAGGACTAAACGATTTGTTTAAACGGCAGGTTGGACCAAACATATACAGGACATAAAAATAAATAAACAAGGAAATGGATGACGCGATGTACTGCGGCAATGAGGTTTATCCAAAGAGGGCAGCCCATCTTTCTTTTCTATACACAGATGTCTGTTGAGATGATGTGAAAGCATACAAAACGATGAACGACACTACGCTTAAGACAACACGCAATAAAACATAGTACAATACAGAACAACACGAAACAATATGATACAAGGATAATGCGATACCATGATATATATTTGAATGTAATACAATTAAATCTAAACAGAAGAAATGGCTTTCGAAAACATATTTTATTATGAAAATATTAAGATAAACAATCCCCCCCCCCCCCAACTTTTTTTTTTATCAAAGTCTGTTCGACAAAAATAT
>CM031616.1:6109991-6112491 GCA_018398815.1 Conus ventricosus
GTGGCGGTGGAGGGAGGGTGGGGGCCCCGACAGGGAGGGACTAATGGGGCGGGGTGTGAGGGACAATGGCTAATTTCATTTCCCATTCCCACTCATCAGCGCTCTTCGCCGTAGAGGAAGCGAACCGGCAGTAATCCGAGTTGCGGGTTGTCGTCTTCCCCTCTTATTGATTCTCCTGTTCAAGACGGCTGTCGAAAGTCGCCGGCGTTGTCTGTCTGTCCGTCTGTCCGATTGTCTGTCTGTCTGTCCGATTGTATGACTGTTTGTCTGTCTGTCTACTCTCTCTCTCTCTCTCTCCTCTCTCTCTCTCTCTCTCTCTCTCTCTCTCTCTCTCTCTCTCTCCTCATGGTCGTCCGCGCTTGCTTGTCCACTTTTGTTAAACCGAGAATAATAGAACTGTGTATTTGTTTACAAAATAAATGCAGAGACAAAGATTCAAATTTTCACCCAGGCTATGATTAGAAAAAAAATCTTGTGTTCGACCCTCCCAAACTTCCAAGATAAACATTCAAATCAAAAGATCCCCGTTCGCAGAACGGTCCTCGTAGTGTAGGGTAAGTCTGAAAGGAAATCTGAAATGAGGTGTGGAATAATAAATGGTAAATAACAAGCGAGTAGGGTAATTCTTGCTACCACGATGAGATAATTACATGCCCCAAACTCCAGAGATTTTGCTTACGACACCAAATCGCCGAGCAGAAATCCCAACACAAAACGCACGGAACAAACAAGGAGACATCTCCAAAAAGGGATGTTCCAAGAGATCAAAAAGGTCATGCCAGGCTTGAATGGAAATTAATTGTCTCAGTTCATTTCTCCAGTTTTTGCTGCTGTGTACATGTGTAGGGTACAAAGTATGTGGGTAAATTTGGAACACCTTTTTGTGTCTCCTTGTTTGTCCTGTGTTGGGATTTCTGCAAAGCGACTTGGTGTCGTCAGCAACATTCACTTCGAGTTACGGGCGAGTGATTATCTCATCATGAGAGCACGGGTTACCCTACTTGTTCCGATGTTTACCGTAGGATAGGTCCTCTCCTCTCTTCGTCCTCCTGCTCAGATGCTTCCTCCCTCGATAATATGACAAGATCTCAGCGTTGACTTTGAATCTCACTGTAATCTTCAGGGGACAAAAAAAAGTTGTTTGTTTCCTGTCATCCAACCGATCCTAAATTTTGCCTCCAGTACTATTAACTACAAACCATTGTTTTTTTGCTTGTCTAGACCCACCTTGCATGTGTCACAGCGCAATGATGCGGTGCAACGAACACAAGATCATGGAGAACAACAGGTTCAGGCTGGATGGAAGGGACCACAGATCATGGAGAACAACAGCTTCAGGCTGGATGGAAGGGACCACAGATCATGGAGAACAACAGGTTCAGGCTGGATGGAAGGGACCACAGATTATGGAGAACAACAGGTTCAGGCTGGATGGAAGGGACCACAGATCATGGAGAACAACAGCTTCAGGCTGGATGGAAGGGACCACAGATCATGGAGAACAACAGGTTCAGGCTGGATGGAAGGGACCACAGATCATGGAGAACAACAGGTTCAGGCTGGATGGAAGGGACCACAGATCATGGAGAACAACAGGTTCAGGCTGGGTGGAAGGGACCACAGATCATGGAGAACAACAGGTTCAGGCTGGGTGGAAGGGACCACAAAGCACTCAGGAACGGAGGACAGATCAGAGGAAGAACAGATCCTTCGTTCATTCCTGAACCGGGAGATCGATACATTTCACCTCATACATCATTTGAATAGTATCATAATGCGACGTCATGACGAGACTGGCAGAAGTTGTGTGTACGTCCATGTAGAATGATGTTGATGACGGTACCACGTTCCACGGCAACTCTGTTCCAAAATTTTACTGCTGAAATTATATAATTTTCCAATTTGTTTATAAAGGATCATTAACTTTTTTTTTCATTAAAAAATCGATCCGACTTTAAATGTAAGTGTCGACAGACTTTGTTTGACATCAGTCTTTAAACTGATCACTTGACTTGCTTTCGAATGCTAGACTTCACGTTTCTAGTTTCTGCAATGTGATTCTGTTTGTGACTTCCTTGCAAACTTGCTGTGGCCTCCGTGGTCGGCTTGATTGTAAACAGCATACCCTGACTGAGCTTGCACCTGCACAGTGGGAAGGGAGGGGGTAGGGTGGGGGCGGGCATGGCTGCGGAGTGAGTGCACGATCTGTCACCACATTGTGAGCTAAGGTTGTAGCAGAGCCATCATGAACGCTTCAGGGCATTCAGGACTCTCCAGAGCTCCCTGAACCAAGTCGTGCAGAGCAGTGGCGCTACGTCCAGCTCAGTTCCCGGGGTTATCCATCCAGCAGTTTTCTTGGGGTGGGGGTGATGTCAGTCTCTCTGGCGTCCTCCCTCTGCTCTCTCCTCCGATGGCCGGTTGTCGGGAATCGTGGTCAGTGCACTCCAGAGGTTGAAAACCATTGGAAAAATCGCTCCTGTAGCGTTCCTTAACCCTTTCA
>CM031616.1:6117491-6119991 GCA_018398815.1 Conus ventricosus
AAATTTGTCCGGGGAGGGAAGAAGACGAAACGCGGGATTAGTGAATCGGGCAGATCAAGTGATGGAATTTCCGCCTGGTCCATTGGAGACGATCGAGGCAAAAAGCCGCGCTCTTCTTCTCGCCGCGCGGACCTAATAGGTACAAATCAGCACAAGCTTCCTCCCCCCACGTCCCTGGACTGTTTGTCTCCTAACTACACACCAGGTAATCCGGTCCTGTCGCCTCCTGCCCGGCTCCAGCCCGACTGTCTGTCCAGTCCCTCAATTTTCGTCTTCACTTTCCCTCTCCACGCTACATTTCTTTTTTCTTTTTGTCACCCTTCAGACAGCTTCCCACCACAGATGTTCTCTCTCTCTCTCTCTCTCTCTCTCTCTCTCTCTCTCTCTCTCTCTCTCACATTTCCTTCCGATTTAACTGAAGTCGCATCCAGTGTACGAAACTTGGTTCCTCTTTCAAAGACAAAAAAGCAAGGCAACACTGCAATCAGGAATGTGTGTGTGTGTGTGTGTGTGTGTGTGTGTGTGTCCATTTAACGTCTATCCACTATTCTTGATATTAGACAAATGCGCGCATGCACACACACACACACACACACACACACACACACACACACACACACACACACACAAGCTCACACTCACATACACATGCATGCGCGCACGTACGTACACACGCATGCACTCTCTCTCTCTCTCTCTCTCACACACACACACACACACACACACACACACAAAACACACACACATACAAACCCCATCCCTTCTCTCCGCCTACCCCTACCCTCAAACAGAACACAGCAGAAGAGAATGGAACAGAATAGAACAAAAAGAGAAGGGCCATGCACCACACAAAAACACGCCATCTTAGCTCTGAGAAACATTCCCATCCCCTGGGGCCTTTATTCCCCATTCTTTTGTACTCCCTTTGCTTGTTTGTGGATGTTGTTGTTGTTACCTTGCTTTTCATTTCTGAATATCGATCTCCTTTGCCCGCTGTCCGTGCCAGACATGGTAGTGTGGTGGACGGCTGACCGATCGGGGGGGAGGGGTGGGGTGGGGGGGGGGGGGGGGGAGGAGACACTCATCAAGAGGACAGTGCAGACAGTCTCGGTCAAGCTCTTCTGTTTCCAGTTCCGGGTCAACTCAGATAAATGAACTCTCCCCGTGGTTGTCACTTTCCTTCAAATGAGTGACAGTTAGGGAAGATATGTAGTGGAGAAAGAGGAAAGTCAAAAGTACATAAAAAAGTTTCACCTGCTATTGATGATTCATTAATTTGTTTGTCTATTTATAATGTATTTACCCATTTGTTTATTTGTTTTCTATTCATGAACTTCTTTGCATTCCTGATTTTAAAAAAACCCACCTCAATGATGACTTGCAAAATAAAATCATTAGTATTTTCGAAACTCGAAAGAGAGAGAGAGAGAGAGAGAGAGAGAGAGAGAGAGAGAGAGATGATTCATACAGTGTACATCAAATCCCCTTTGTCAACTGTCTGTTATATGTCTGTGAATCCGAGTCAGAGATGTACCTTCATAACAGGCAAAGGATTCTTTTTCAGCTTCAAGACAAGAAGTGTAAAAACAGTCAGAGACAAATGCCATGGTTCTTAGGAGCCTTTGTATCTGGGGATTTTTGCAACAATTTAGCATCCAAACGACTGAGCGCATCGGCTTGCAATTAAGTACACGTGATCTTCAGTACCCAATTTAGGTCAGCCTGGAGCTTTCTCAGCGTGAGCGCGCTCCATATCAAAATAATCATTCTACTGGCTACAGAGGACATTTGTGGTCAGCCCAGGCCATTTCTATGCAGTGCTGTTTACATTTCAGGCAGACTTTTAACCGCATGCTTCCGCTGTGCAGAACTTTTCTCGTCTGAGCTGGTTACAGGAGATTCTGAAGGAAGTGGGAGGGTGGAGAGAGCAAGGTTGGGAGGGGGGGGGGGGGGTGTAGAGTGGGATTAGTTTAGGATGTTCATCTCAGTAAGAGCCAGCACACCCCACCTCTCTCTCTCTCTCTCTCTCTCTCTCTCTTTTAGCAGAAGCGAGGTGGGATATAGTGAGGGGAATTATAGACTGGGTAAAGACGCGTTGAAATGCCAGTTGGATAACAGCAATCTATTAAAGAGGGAGAAAAGGGTCGTTGCGCACAGTTCTTTCACACTAAGATAAAGTTTTGAATCGAAGCATGTTGTGCAGCATCTATTTGCCTTTTTAACGCCTCCCTTTGTGAGAGTTCCTGAGTTCCCTTTGTTTTTATAGTGTTCTTAGCCGTCCTTGAGGAGTTACATTTCACATTCGTCGCCACACGGTCTGAACGTTCAGTGGGGAGGGGGGGGGGGGGGGGGGGGGGGCTATCACTTTGCTGAGCATGATCGTTCAAATTTTGTCATTTACGACCACTTAGCCTTGGACGTATTCATACAAGAAAAACAAAAACAGACAAAAACACTTGCGAGAGAGAGAGAGAGAGAGAGAGAGAGACAGAGAGAGAGA
>CM031616.1:6124991-6127491 GCA_018398815.1 Conus ventricosus
ATTCGACGTACCGTTGATCTAAAACAAATATTAACTTCTCCGTGTATTCACACTACAATGTTCACATCAATAAATTCAGCCCACGACACACATGCGGTGGTACAATTAGAGCACTAAATATTCTTATAGGAGTTTTAAGTCACTCTCGGCGACACAGCATTCACAACAATTTTATAACAAATACATTTCCTGCTTCATATTCCGCTGGTACCGTCATCAAAAGCACCCCACATACACAATGAACATCGATGCACTACTGACTTGAAAGTCAGCCTCTCCACATAGTAACACTACGGAGAAAACTATCATTCAAACAAAATAAATTAGGCTGGACACCAAAGCCTCGGCCGTTAGTTCTTGCTCCCTTCTCTTGTCTAATATTATTATTTTCGTCATCCAGTTACCTATGTCATTTTAAGTTGACGTCATAATTTACGTTGACGTCACACCGGTCTTCGACATGAGTAGCGTTCATAACGAGAGAGAGAGAGAGAGAGAGAGAGAGAGAGAAGAATAAAGATGATGTAATGAAAACATGGTTCATGAAATGATAATTCGATGTCAACGCCACGGGAGGGGGGAGAGAATGGGGGAGGGTCACACGGAAACATGTTCTATGGGAAAACAATGATCATGTTAAAGGCAGCTAAGGAAATGAGTATGGCAGATTACACAATTGATTAGAGAGAGAGAGAGAGAGAGAGAGAGAGAGAGAGAGAGAGAGGGGGAGGAGGAAGTGTGGGAGAGCATAAAGATCACAGGAAAATTATTACATAACTAATACCACCGCAGGCCAACATGCATGCGTCACACAGGCCAACATGCATGCGTGACACAGGCCAACATGCATGCGTCACACAGGCCAACATGCATGCGTGACACAGGCCAACATGCATGCGTGACACAGGCCAACATGCATGCGTGACACAGGCCAACATGCATGCGTGACACAGGCCAACATGCATGCGTGACACAGGCCAACATGCATGCGTGACACAGGCCAAAATGCATGCGTGACACAGGCCAACATGCATGTGTGACACAGGCCAACATGCATGTGTGACACAGGCCAACATGCATGTGTGACACAGGCCAACATGCGTGACACAGGCCAACATGCATGACACAGGCCAACATGCGTGACACAGGCCAACATGCGTGACACAGGCCAACATGCGTGACACAGGCCAACATGCGTGACACAGGCCAACATGCATGACACAGGCCAACATGCATGCGTGGTAGAACATACGATGGAACCGAACATGCTACTCGCACATAGGATGTAAGTGGAACCCTCTGGTAAACAAAATGTCCGGAAAAAGAAACTGATGAAGCTCACACACACACACACACACACACACACACACACACACACACACACACAACACACACACACACCTACACACAGACACACACACACACACACACACACACAAGAGAGAGGGGAGAGAGAGAGAGAGAGAGAGAGAGAGAGAGAGAGAGAGAGAGAGAGAGAGAGAGACGAGAGAGAGAGAGAGAGAGAGAGAGAGAGAGAGAGAGAGAGAGAGAGAGAGAGAGAGAGGGAGACAGAGAGAGAGACATAGAGAGACAGAGAACCAACAGGATGTTAACTGACAGTAGCATACGAAAAACAGACCTACAAACACACGATAACCTAGATTTCCTACATCGCAGACATGGGACAGAACTCAGAACGAGTTTTGAAATAATCACCTTTAACCACGTGCAAACACTAAACAAAAAAAGACAAAACAACTCTAAAAAAAACAACAACTGAGAAACAAAGCATACAAACATCGGGGAAAAAAACAAAACATATTCCACACCAGGCACAGACCCCCAAACTTTGGGAACAAAACCCCAAAACGAAATTACAGCCCTAATACGATATACGAGGCAGCCATCAAAGCGAAAATAATCTGTCCTAGCACACAGCACGGCATGACAAAGCCGCCATCCACATGCAAATGGACGAGCGACATGAAAGCCCGTGGACAAGCAGCTCTGTGGCGCCCCGCTAGTTCCCCGTTTGTTTGGTTAACAGTGGAATACATGGGTTTGTGCTGCGCCCTGCAGGCAGGCTGGCTTCGTACTTCTGCAGAATGTCCGTTAGGTGTGATGGATCTGTGTGCCATTTCAGGGTTCGTTTGACAGGGACTGAAACATTGTCATGTCTCTGTCTCCGTCTGTCTGTCTGTCTGTCTGTCTGTCTCTCTCTCCCTCTCTTTCTCTCTCTCTCTCTGTCTCTCTCTCTGCGTCTCTCTCTCTCTCTGTCTCCATCTGTCTCTCTCTCTCTCTCTCTCTCTCTCTCTCTCTCTCTCTCTCTCTCTCTCTCTCTCTCTCTCTCTCTCTCTCTCTCTGTAGCCCGCATCCATGTCGGCTTTGCAGCTGAAAAGAATGACCGTAATGTGTGATGGGGATCAGTGTGTAATTTCAGGGTTTGTTTCAAAGTCCCTAAAAAATTGTTCTCTGTCTCTGTGTCTGTCTGTCTGTCTGT
>CM031616.1:6134991-6137491 GCA_018398815.1 Conus ventricosus
TTTGTATTCCTCCAGGATGGATTTCAGTGGTAGTTTCAGCTTTGCTTGGCGACAGTACAGCGCGATGTCAGTCAGACAGGGTGGGACACCAAGCCATTTCCTTGTGAACCCTTGTTGATTTTGGCTTCCATTGCCTCAACTGTGCTGGTGCAGATGTCGTATATCATCAGAGGCCATAGGAGCTTTGGTATCAGCATGAACTGCAGACACCAGCCCTTTGTATTTGCCAGGGAGCCCACACTGGTCAATGGTCTCCAAGCCTTCTTCCGCCCTCTGTTGGTTTCTTTTGCTCTTTGTGTGTCTTTCAGCGTATCATCATACCATCTTCCAAGGCTCTTGACTGGTTCTTCTGTGACTGTTGGAATGGCCTGGTTGGCAACACTGAAGACCACAGATTCGGGCCACTTTTTTCCCTTTTCCCCAGTGAGAGACTCCGTGATTTCTTTGGCTTGAACTGCATTCTGGATGAGGCAACTATGTCGTCCAGCCTCTCCAGCACATGACGTGTCTCGTCTTCTCTGGATGAAATCACTGTAGTGTCATCCATGAAAGCCTTGAGAGGAGGCATCTTGTATCCATCGCCAAGGTCTGTTTGTCTCGCGTTGTTTGTTGCTGCTTTCAAGATGAGTTCCATTGCCAGCACGAACAGTATTGGGGAAATTGCACAGCCCATTGCGATGCCCACTTCTAAGTTGATCCAATCTGTTTGTGTACTCCTTGGTAGAGAACCGCATTGAGAAGCCATTGAAGTACTTCTTGAGCATGTCGCGGATGTTCTTTGGCACATGGTACATCTCAAGAGCCAACTGTATCATCTCATGGGGCACAGATCCATATGCGTTTGCCAGATCAAGCCACACTACGTCCAGGTCTCTCTTTTCTGTTTTTGCTTTTTGGATTGCGTCCCAGATCATTGTGGCGTGTTTTTACACAGCCAGCCCCGCCTGGATGCCACCTTTCTGGACTGACACATCCAAGTACTTGTTTTCCATCAGGTACTTGGTCAGCCTTGCTGCCATGACAGAGAAGAAGATTTTCCCTTCGACGTTCAGTAGTGATATTGGCCTGAACTGGCTGATGTCACTTGCGTTTTGCTCTTTGGGGATGTAAACACCATCTGCCGTCATCCACTGGCCGCTGATCTTCTGGTTTCTCCAAGCCGATCGCAGCAACCTGTGGAGCCACTCCAGCACCTTGGGACATTTCTTGTAAAGCTGGTAAGGTATTCCGTTTGGCCCTGGTGATGATTTGGCTCTGGCTTTGTCGACCACCTTCTTGATTTCCGCCAACGTTGGAGGCTTGCCATTGAACTGTTCCTCAGGGTTGGTTGGCCACACCAGACCTTGAATGTCGAGTGGTGCTTTGCTCTGTGAGTCAGAGTATGTTTTCCTCAGATGCTGCTCAAGAACTCCTTTGTCCACACTTAGGGTCCCAGATTTTGGCTGCTCAAACAGTGTTCTGGCAAACTGGAAGGGGTCTCTGAAGAAGCGCTCTTGTGTCTTCTTCTTTTTGCTCTTCCTCTTTCTCGCAGATTCCGCTTTGCTGAGGGCGCTGTGTTTTTCTTTCAGGTCTTCCCACAGTTTTTTTCCAAGCTTGTTTTTCAGCTGGCAGTGCGGTCTTCATTTGCTTCTTGAGGTTGTTCTTTTGGACTCTGATCTTGTCCATCTTTTCTTGGCGTCTGGATTTCTTTGGAGGTGTTTTTTTCTTTGGGTAGTTTTACTCCATAGGCGTCTCTACATGTGGCATACACAATGTCCCCATATGTGGCTAGTTTGTGTTCAAGGGTGCTTTTCCCTATCAGTGCATCGAGTCTTTGGACGATTTTTGCATCCAGTTTCTCCCAATCTTCAGTTTCGTTTGCTCGTGGCAGGTTGATTTCAGGCGCCTGGCATCGAGGGCCTGTGCAAATTCCATCCGAACCAACAGCGTGGATGTCCTTGGCACTGTGGTTTTTAAATCCTGGCCTTGGTCTTCCGACGTCTTATCTGCTGATGCAGTGCGCTGCTGCTCATTCAGATGAGGGCTTCACACATCCCATCTTTGTTCGGTGGATCTTCATGCCACGGGTGGTAGCGAAACGCTTTCCACAGACACATGGATATTCCATTTGGTCCATGTTCATAGTCCGTTTGGGATTTGCAGTCGTGATTGGTTGAGCACCGATGGATTCATCATTCTCTCCCCTTTCGGTGAATCCTGGGACTCTTTTCCTTTTATTCTTCGTAGCCACATGTTTAAGGCAAAGTGGGGAGCCAGCCCACAGAGCCCCTTGGTTCTGGTCTTTCCAGTGTCCTCCGGTCTTTCCGGACGTCCTCCGGCCTATTCCCGGAAGTCAATGGTTTACCCATGCATCAGTAGAAAGAAACTCGTGGAGAGCGTGGCAGCAGAGAGTCCTCAGAAGAGAAGCCCCCTTCAAGCAATAACAATAACAACAACAAAAATAAACAGCCAAGCAACGTAAATGTTCTCATGGTTTCATAGAATTCGTTTTCGTAGTTCA
>CM031616.1:6144991-6149991 GCA_018398815.1 Conus ventricosus
AGTGGAATGTATGGCCGTGACTTGAGAATAAAGGCATAATTAACTGTATCAGATATTATCCCAGTATTAAATTACATCTATGTGTGTATTTTTCAGTGATAATTGCAAAAACCAATTTTCCCAGCAGTCATATAAAACGAAAAGGTATTTAAAGTTCTTTTTGAATATAACTTTTTTAATTATAGTTTTGTGAATCTGACAGATTAACATTTTTTTTTTAAATGCACTATTCCAGCATCATACCATAGCCTTTTCATCCATATGCCAGCATATGTCTCATGCATATTGGGCTAGTTCTATATTTTTAGTAATCTTTTGAGGGTAAATCGTACATTAAATACTAAAAAGTAAAGGGGGCCATAACAGATCCCCACTGATGAAAAAACTCCATATGTTTAATTTTAACTTTTCTCTCGAGAATAATAGGAGTTCCCTACCTTCGTTTCTAATATTCATAATTTACCTAAGAAGTTTTTAATAATAAAAATCAAAAATGTTTCCTGAAACACTAACCAATCTCTTAAGTATATAAAGCAAACGAAAGTGCCATACTGATCGAAAGCTTTAGTGATATCAAAAAAGGCTTGCTAGTAAACATTTTCACTTCTGAAAACTGATTTTTAATTTGAGTGTAAGTTTGACCAAGTGTTCAATATCACTTCTAGTCAACCACTTTCGAAAACCCTGCCTGTTTGTTGGGATAACTTTGTTCTTTTCACAAAAGAAGTTTATTCTATTTAAAACAATTGTTTCATAAAGTTTACAGGACAATGAGAAGTTAATGAATAGGTTCCCTGTAGACTATCTATACTTTCTTTCAGTTACCATCCTTGTGACGGTACTATTAATGATGTCTTTCCATATTTGTGGCAAATGACCTGAGCTCCAGCATTTTTCAAGATTCAAAGTAAAATGCTTATCCATTTGTCTGGAAAATGCTTAATCATACATTAGAAATGGCGTCCATCCACAGCGTCTTTTTTGTTTGGGAGAGAATCTATCTGGCGTCTTTCACCTCTTGTATTTTTACTGGGGCGGTTGATGCGCTCGTGACATTCTCAGAAACATCATTAAAGACATGGTACATTCTTTATCCGCTCTGAGTTTTCTTTTGTTTTCCAGACAACCATCCAACCTGCATACTTTAGCAAACAGTCGACAAACGCTTCCTGCTTTGTCCTGTGGATGATGGGTAACTTTTATTAGCAAGAATGATAGGATATTCTGGAGTTTGATTCCATTTTTAATCGTTTTTATCAGTTTCCATACCATTCTACTATCTTTATGATCGAATGTGTTTTTTCAGTTTGCAAAAATTATCCCCAATAATCCTATTGGCTTGTTCATAACTCTATTACTAAGTACATTTGAGTGATTCATTTCTTAAATGTTTCATCTACAATTTTCTTACTTGACATTATCTTGGTGTGCACTTATTCCTTGAAAAACCGTTTTTCCAATTAACTAGCCTTATCCGCAATCTTCAGTCCACCAAACATTACCGAGATGTTAACCCCCTTTCGAACCCTGATTCTTCAATTTAGGATACATGAACCAGACACTATTAGAACAAGAAGAGACGAAAACGTGTCATACATTGTACAATATCATCGACTGGGACATAGCTTAAGTCTAGATCTTTAAGTGTGTCGTAAAAATGAGACCATAAGGCATATTTAAAATCAAAATCTTGGATTGTAACATCAGGTTTTGCGTCTTCCAAAATCAGAGACTGATTAATTTGTAATAATGATTGTATGTGAACACTTCCCACGAGATCACTATAAGTTTCCCTATGCACACGACAAAGAGCCATTTTAGTGAAACTAAAGGAAATCAATAGCATTAGTCTATGTGAAGATACATCAGACTCTGGTATAAGAACCATCATTGATAAACTAAAGTTGAGTCTACAACATTTTCCACAAACCTATTAACTACTAACCTGTGAACTCCTTTTTCCCATAAAGGGGAATGGGCATTAAAATCCCCTCCTACTAACATTTTACCATCATCATTCTTGATGATTTTCATCCATACAGTATTGGCTTAACTTTGGGGGAAAAAAAAAACCCATAGGTAAATATACAGAACACAGAATTACTTTTAATTAGTCCGAAAACTTGAAGTTACAGCACTATGAAAAAAAAAAAAAAAAAAAAAAAATCCCATAAATCCCACCAGCAACGTGAATTGCTTGACACAATACAGTAGTCCAAGTGTGAATAAAGAAAGCACAATTTACTCTTGTCACCATTTTCAACTGTATATCTACCTACAGGTGATAATAGTACTGTTCCCATACTCGTAGTTTGTTCTTATGATATTAACAGACTGGATAAGAGAACGTGGCAGTCAGTGACACTAAAAACTGACGTAATCAGTCAATATAAGAATGGAGAGAGCGGCAATTCCACTGCAGTATTTTTAATTGTAGTTGAATTTCATGTTGGAAAAAAAAAATAAAAAAAAAAAAAAAATGTAACTAAACAAATAAAGATATTTTGCTTCAACACAATTTGGAGCTTGCGCTATCACACAACCGTAGGACTGGTCAATGCGTACATGCTGCGCGTTTGTTCCCGAACAAAAGGCAACAAAAAATCTCCGCCAGTTTTGTACGAGCAAAACATTGAACCTAATTGACCTAGATCATGGCAGAGGCCGTACAAGGAGAATCCTCATAGGGAAGGGTGTGAGAGCGCATGGTACTCGAACGGGGATACACGTCGACACTATGTGCGAGTAGTAGCTGGGGACTGTACACAAGAGTGAAGATATCAACTCTCAATGCCGGCCAATAAGAGACCCACCCCGCGCTAGGCATGGTCTAGCTATCGTCCTATGAGCAGGCATGTCAGCCCGGTCACGGTGAGCTAGGTTGCGAAGCGCAGAGTGCTTGTTAGCTAGGAGTGAGTGATCTGACAAGGTGCACTCTTTTCTAGTCATCCTTCAGCTCTGACAAACCATAAGTTGCGTTGTACAAGTCCCCCTTTGATATTGAAGTCTGGGTCCGATGTAGGAGCCATCTTAATGATATGGATGCCAGATCATGGTTTTCTTTTTGCTACTCCTTACGCACTTTGCATTCTTCCGAACATGTTGGCTGCTGATCTGTTTCTAGTCTTCGATCCAACATGTAAGAGTAAAGCATCAAGTGTCTGACAGATCACTTGCCTTTGAACACTGCTGGTTTTGATGTCCTTTATTGTTTCTTGCATTTCCTTAAGGCAGGTTACATCCATAGGAACCTCCCGCAGTCTGTTTGTAGTTAACTTTCTTTATGACAGGGTCATTTATATACAAAAAGTTGGGATGGCCCTTAAAGTAGGAATTGGGTTTCTCTCTGGACTTGGCCTTAAAATCACTGACGTGTTTTTATCTACTTGACTCGGCCTTAAAGTTATGTTGTCATTTTCTTGCACTGTCCTAGATTTCGGCTTTTGTGAACGCAAAGAAGCTTTGACGTCATTTTGTGGTCGTTATCATTTTCTCTATTTTGTTGTTTTTAATCACATTGCTGTACTTTTTCTATTCTTCTGTTTTTCTTCTGTTTTGTTTGCTCGACAGACAATCATCCCGAGGAGTTTGTTCTCGACGGTGTTGAGATCCTAGCCAACTTCTTTCTGCATAGGAGAGGTAGTGGAATGGCTCTGTCTGTGTTCCTATGCTTGCCGAGTCCTTTCTAGATCTACAATTTTGGCATGCAGAGATCTTATTTGCTCTTCCAGCTTCGCTACTAAACACACAGAGAGGTAAAATGTGCCTTCGATGTTGCAATTTCTGTGTGTACTCACGGAGTTATGTTGTCAGTAGACCAATGTTGTTTCTTGGCCAAGACTCCAGCCCATCTTGACGACATACAAACTGAACGGTCTCCTCAACTCCGAATTGCAATTTGTCCCCTCATCGTTTCCGTGCTTTGTTAGCACATCCTCATTGCATCCTTTTGCACACAGTATCGGTATGCAGCGTTTCCGATCTGTGCGAGTGTCTCTTGTCTGTTTTTGAACGGTACAAACAGCATCCCGCACCCTGATTACGGTTGTTTGTCTGCAAGGCGCCATCTTGTGTGTGTTCACTCTGTGTGTGTGTGTGTGTGTGGTGTGTATTTGTGTGTGGTGTGTGTGGTGTGTGTGTTGTGGTGTTGTGTGTGTGCGTGTGGTGTGCTCCTGGATTCCGAATAATAACTGCTGATTGACCGATGTTTACTGAAATGATGGCCTGTCTGAAACCATCAATGTCATCGTTCAGACCACAGAGAAAAAACAACCCAACAGAACTAACAGACTGAACCAGACAACAGACAGACGGGAGGAAAAAGATGTTACCAGGAAAACGCATCTTGTCCGACACAAGATGGTACCAGACGCTTCGTCACCAGATACAAACACGGACATTCATCGCATGTTGCTCCCCCCCCCCCCCTCCCAGATTTTGTCCTTTACCACCACGCCCCCTCCCGCCTTTCCCCTACCCATCACCACCACCCCCCTTTCTCATCCCCACGAATATCTCTTGCCTTCCCACCATTCATCACCTCTCATCTCTGACTGTCCTATCCGCTTGAGGTTAAACCCACCAAACCAATGTTTCCCTCCTAGCCACCACCACCAGAGACACACACATACACACAAAAAATCGTGCAATCTCCACTGACGACTAAGGTAACAGACCGACAACAGACAGACACACACACACACACACACACACACACCACACACACACACACACACACACACACACACACACACAATCGTGGCAATCTCTTCTGACTAAGGTGCATTAACCTTATGACGTACTGACTTTGAGAGAGAGAGAAGAGAGAGAGAGAGAGAGAGAGAGAGAGAGAGAGAGAGAAGAGAGAAGATGAGAGACGGTTCGTAACTAGTTTTGCTTTTGTGTATGTTTCCTTGTGGTGTGAGTGTGTGTGTGTGTGTGTGGTGTTGTGTGTGTGTGTGTGAATGTGTGTGTGTGTGTTTTTGCGTGTGTGTGTGTGT
>CM031616.1:6159089-6171589 GCA_018398815.1 Conus ventricosus
ATCGTCCCCCGGTGGACCTACTGGTGTCCTAGATCGTCCCCCGGTGGACCTACTGGTGTCCTAGATCGTCCCCCGGGGACCTACTGGTGTCCTAGATCGTCCCCCGGGGGACCTACTCGTGTCCTAGATCGTCCCCCGGGGACCTACTGGTGTCCTAGATCGTCCCCCGGTGGACCTACTGGTGTCCTAGATCGTCCCCCGGTGGACCTACTGGTGTCCTAGATCGTCCCCCGAAGGACCTACTGGTGTGCTAGATCGTCCCCCGGTGACCTACTGGTGTCCTAGATCGTCCCCCGGGGCACCTACTGGTGTCCTAGATCGTCCCCCGGGGACCTACTGGTGTCCTAGATCGTCCCCCGGGGGACCTACTGGTGTCCTAGATCGTCCCCCGGTGGACCTACTGGTGTCCCAGGGACCTACTGGTGTCCTAGATCGTCCCCCGCGGGACCTACTGGTGTCCTGAAACGTCCCCCGGGGACCTACTGGTGTCCTAGATCGTCCCCAGGGGACCTATTGGTGTCCAGATCGTCCCGGGGACCTACTGGTTGTTTCTATGTCCCCCGGGGGACCTTTACTGGTGTCCAAGCTCGTCCCCCCGGGGACCTACTGTTGTTTTTTCCTAGATGTCCCCCGGGGGACCTACAGGTGTCTCGATCGTCCCGAGGGCACCTACTGCGTTGTCCTAGATGTCTCCAGGGGACCCTACTTGTGTCTAGATCGTCCCCCCGATGGACCAATGGTGTCTGATTGTCCCCAGGGGACTACTGGTGTCCTAGTTCGTCCGGGGGACTACTGGTGACTAGATCGTCCCCCGTGGGACCTTAAGGTGTCCCAGATCGTCCCCGGGGGTCCTACTGGTGTCCTAGCTGGCCCAGGGGAACCTACTGGTCTGTCCCAGATCGTCCCCCGGTGGACCTATGGGGTCCCAGATCGTTCCCCGGGAGGAACCTACTGGTTGTCTAGATCGCCCCGGTGGACCTATGGGTTGTCCCAGGATCGTCCCCGGGGGGCCCTATTGTGTCCCAGATCGGCCCAGGGGATACTGGTGACCAGATCGTCCTCAGGGGTCCAACTGGTGCAAGCTGTCTCCCGGGGCCTTACTGGTGTCCAGATGTCCCAGGGGACCCATGGTGTCCCGATCGTCCCCCCAGGGGACCCTACTGGTGTCCCAG
The DNA here is from genome assembly GCA_018398815.1 of Conus ventricosus. Classification (NCBI taxonomy): domain Eukaryota; kingdom Metazoa; phylum Mollusca; class Gastropoda; order Neogastropoda; family Conidae; genus Conus; species Conus ventricosus. The sequence goes on from CM031616.1 coordinate 6,160,262, forward strand.
ATCGTCCCGGGGGACCTCCTGGTTGTCTAGATCGTCCCCAGGGGACCTACTGGTGTCCTAGCTCGTCCCCCTTGGACCTATGGTGTCCTAGACGTCCCGGGGACTACTGGGTCCCAGGCAATCGTCCCCCCAGGGGACGATCGTGCCGGGGGAATTTTGCGGCAGTTCCCCCCCCCCCCCCCCCCCCCCCCCCCCCCCCCCCCCCCCCCGTCTGTTCTGGTCCCCCCTGAATGCACCATCCTCCTGTCCAGAAGGTCCCCTCCCCCCTCCTCCCCCCCCCCCCCCCCCCGTAGTACTTTGTAGTGTGCACGTCTGTCTTCTCTCTCAGTTGGTTCTCTGTCTCTATCTCCGTTGTCTGTGTCTCTGTTCCTCTCTCTCTCTCTGTGTCTCTCCCTCTTTTCTTTTTTCGTGTCTCTCTCTCTTGTCTCTTCTCTCTTCTCTCTCTCTCTCTCTCTTCTCTCTCTCTCTCTCTCTCTCGCTCTATCTGTCTGTTCTGTTCTTTCTCTCGCTCCGTCTCTCTCAATCTCTTCTTCTTCTCTCTCTCTCTCTTTTCTCTCTCTTCTATCTCATTGGGCCAGGCCTGCTGGTGGAATTCACAGGGGAACAGAACGCACGGAGGGGGGGGGGGGGGGGGCGGCGGGGGGGGGGGGGGGGGGGGGACTACCAGGAAATTCCCCGGGGGACGATTTGGGACACCAGTCGGTTCCGTCACCTGTCCGTTCAGTAGTGTTTGCTGGGCTTGCGCGAGGAGGGGGACGAGATGGGACGTTACAACGGGCAAACACAATATGAGATGACATCTAGCTGCCTGAGGTCACCTTCAAAGCACTTGTCTTAAAGCAAGTCAAATCTGCCAGAATCAGATACTAACAACGTTTACGAGCCCTGTAAAATCCGCTTACGACTGATACTGAAAAGAAAATGCTAAGGTGTAAATCCTACTGAAAAGGTCACTTGTGCTCTCAAACACAGATCTAACCCGGAGAACCTTTCGTAACACAACACATTGGGCTCATAGGGTTTTCCAACTGCGTATTTCATCAGTTTGAGAGAGAGATAGAAGGAGAGGAGCTGAGAAGGAGCGAGAGAGCGAGATGAGAGAGAGAGGCGAGAGAGGAGGAGAGAGTGCGAAGAAAGGAGAGAGAGCCGAGCGAGAGACATGTGGTGTGCGTGTTGTGTGAAAGTGTATGCGCCCGCGCGCACGTGTGCGCGCCCTTGGTAAAGACGGACCTCTGTTTTACTGTTCTACAACATATAGGTGATTGTAGACCCTGTAATTAAGTGTGATGGTTTCACATCGGAAGTTATCGAAAACAAGGGAGGAGGGAGGGGGGAGGGGGGGGGGGGGAGGGCGGTTGGACGTATGGCGAAGGGGGAAACCTGTTGATGGAGGTGAGTTCAAAGCAAACACGTCCCTGGTCTGAAGTCACACTTAAGACCAATGGGGGGGAGACTTATCGGTAGATCAATTTAACAGAGAATTCAAACAGGAAAACGAATCTAAAACGTAGAAGAAAAACGAATGTTCACAATCTACTGTCTTGTGGGATGACACACTTATTGTTTTAGAATAAGAAGAAAGCTCTTCATAAACTCGATCCACAATGTTATTGATGAACTCCGCCCACGTGTTATTGGGGTACTCCTTAGTCGTGGGAATCAACATCAGGTCTAGAAGTTTGACTCGAAAGGTATGCAGATCGAACACGAGTTTGCGCGAGTCCTTTTGCGGAGGTTGGATGTGAATTGAAGCACGTCGAACGTTTTGTCCATCGAGTTAGTGCTCATTTTATTGTGTGACAATGGAAAATTGACTTGTTGTACTACCTGAAACTGTCTATCTCCACTCTTGACTGTTGTTGCTAGATCGTTAAAACGGGAAGTGTGGTACTTTATGGCGCCCACGTTGAGAGTGTGGTGTGTTGTGTGTGTTGTGGGAGTGTGTGTGTGTGTGTGTGTGTGTGTGTGTGTGTGTGTGAGTGGTGTGTGCGTGACGCTGTCCCTACGGCATATTGTGTGGCGCTTGTATTAATCTGATACCCATGGGTTGATTGGTTACATGTGTATCCACATATTCCATGTCGACCAAAAAAAAACCACCATCCCCCCCCAGATTTCGTTGCCCCTTCCACAACGAGGAAGCGTGTCTTGTACCCCGCTGACATCCACCAACAGGACCACACACTGGACACCAAGCGAAAACCCCACTAGAAGGTCAAACTGAAACTGGTCCTCTTGCTGAGAAGACGGCAGCTGGCGACAACAACACAAAGCACCAACAACAAACACTCGTGTCCTATCTCGTCTTGGAGTGGCCTACTTGTGCAACAAAGGAGCGCACTCTTCTGCAGCCTAATAAATCGGCTCCGCACGTCACACTCGTCGGCGACTGCGCAGTCCCTCTCGGCCCGAAGGAGGGACGGACGGTGGAAGGGGCCGGCTTAAGAGGAGAGAACATCAGACGGTAGATATGGTGCACGATTGACCCGCCGTCAGACAAACAGATACTGGTTTAGCGACCAGTAACTCGGGGGCCTGGTTAGTGCACGTGAGCCCTCGGAACCGTTCGCCTAGCCGCCCTCATGCAAACGGGGATCACAACCGTAGATCTTAACAAACACGTACGCAACGGACGCGCACCTCCTACCCTCCCCCCCCCAAAAAAAAAAAAACGAAAAGTTTGCACACACAAATCAAACCAACCGTTGGATGTCGAGAACGAGAATCAATCGTTCGCGCCTCTGAGGAGACGAGCGAGAGACAGAGAGAGATTGGGGGGCGGGGAGGTGTGAGAGGGTTGGGATGGGAGGGGGGGAGGGGGGAGTGTTTCACCAGTCACAACGACAAATACTGCATGTCTCATCGAATCATCATCACAGAAATAATTCAGCGCGAAACCAGGTGTCCTCAGCACGCAGGCTATCAGACCATTCCTACATGGCCAGGGAACGGGGGGGGGGAGAGGGGCGTGGGGGGGGGGGGTTCTATCACTACTTGATTATAAATCCTCGATGCGTCTCATAAACAAGAGGATGGTACCAATCGTAAGCCAAACAACAACCACCAGCGCCAGGACGAAGAATGATCCTCGGGAACAAGCTACCCACTACCAGGGAGAGGGAAAAGCGGGAGAGCGGGGCTCAAGGAAGAGGGAGGGGGGGGCAGGGAGGAGGATGGGAAAGGAAGTGGGGGGGGGGGGGGGGGGGGGACCCCCGTGACTTTCTCATCAGTGAAACCAGTCTTTTGGCGCTCTCATCAAACACAGTCACGAGCCGGAGGACGAGCGTGCCACCAAGCGCAAACAACAAGCTTCAAAAATCCAGCGGTGAGTATCAAACTTCCCGGGGCGTACAGGGAGATGAGGGGACTTGCATGTCTTTGACAAACCACATAGCTTTGTAGTGCGTTGAAAAGATCTACTGACTGGGGAGGGGGGGGTGGGGGCGTAGGGTGGATGGAGTTGGAAGAGAGAGAATGAGCAAGGGGGGGGGGGGGAGGCGGGAGAATGTTGGAGCAATTGTAAGGCCGCATTTTGATAAGGAACTTTATTGTAACGTATGTCGTTTGAATTTACTAAGTCAACTTTAATCCTCCTTTTTTTAAAAGTTTTGTCCCTATGTGGGTGGTTTTCTTTGTTTTTACTACACATTCCACCACTAATCGGACAATCAAACGCGTTGTGTGTCTCGTGTGTCTGTGTTTCTGAGTTTCTCCGTGTGTGTGTGTGTGTGATGTGTGTGTGTGTGTGTGTGTGTGTGTGTGTGTGGTGTGTGGTGACAAGAGAGAGGGAGAGGGCGAAGGAGAGAGTGGACGAAGAGAGAGAGAGAGAAGAAACTACCCTGAGATTTAAGGCTCGCCCTCTATACATGGCACAAATACCTATATCACAATACAGCCAAAAGATTGCTAGTGTTACAAATGAATGAAAGGTACATAAAAAACTGATGTATTGTGGTATCTATGATTGGACACCGTCCAACAAATCGAAAACTGTTATATGGTTGTTTTTCTATACATCGTCCAACACTTCCCAAAACTCTAGCTTCAGTCGATCACACACAAAAAATGGCCTTGACTTGTTAATGAGTTATCTGTTCCTAGAGGAATGACTTTGTTCAGCTAAAGATATCTTCTCATCTCTTCTTCCTCTCTCTCCTCCTCCCCCCCCCCCCCCCCCCCCCCCCCCCCCCCCCCCCCCCCCCCCCCCCCCCTCTCTTCCTTCTTTCTCTCTCTCTCTTATGTGTTGTGTGTGTGTGTGTGTGTGTGTGTGTGTGTGTGTGTGTGTGTGTTTCTACTACTCTGCCCTCAATGTCATTTCTGTCAATACGCTTATATTTTATAGTCTCTCTCTCTCTCTCTCTCTCTCTCTCTCTCTCTCTCTCTCTCTTCCTTTCTCTCCTCTCTCTCTCTCTCGGTTTGTGGAATGATTGATTTTTATTTATGAATCCCTCTACCCGTGGCGATGGGCTATCATATGCTTTTCCCTCTTTGTTGCTTATTTTCTAACCTCCCCCCCCCCCCCCCCCCCCCCCCCCCCCCCCCCCCCCCCCCCCCCCCCCCCCCCCCCCCCCCCCCCCCCCCCCCCCCGTGTTCAAACTCTCGATTGTCTTGTATCTTTGGACTTTTGATTGTCCGATTGTTCTAAACCTGCTATCTCTCGCATCACTCTCGCTCCTATCTACCCCCCTCTCTCTACTCTCACTCTCTCTCTCTTCTTCTCTCTCTCTCTCTTCTCTCTCTCTCTCTCTCACTTCTTCTCTTGCTCTGCAGACTTACACCGCGTCTCCTCTTTCCTCTCTCTCTCTCTCTCTCTCTCTCTCTCTCTCTCTCTCTTTTCTCTCTCTCTCTCTCTCTCTTTTCTTCTTTCTTTTCTTTTTTTTAATCTTAAATACGTAATGTATTGTAGTTTATAGTCACTTTTGCATGCTTCCTTTGTTACCTTTTATTTATATATTATTGTAGACCTACTCAGGGCGAGGACAGGATGAAGGCAACAAGGGGGGGGGGCAATCAGAGCTATCTATTATCCTCGTAAATAAAAGGACTTTTTGTCTTGTCTTCTCTCTCTCACTCTCTCTCTCTCTCCCTTCTCTCTCACTTCTCATCTCTCTCTCTTCCCCCCCCTACATTACCCACCCCACACACAACACCACTCACACACACACACCACACACCCACCACAACAACACCCCACAAGTATATTGCATATGCACCTCTTCTCTCTCTCTCTCTCTTCTCTCTCTCTCTCTCTCTTTTCAAGCGCACACCACACATGTGGCCATAGCACCTAGTGGTGTGTGTCTGTATTGTAGGAGACAGTGTGCTATTGTATGTTGGGTGAGAGAAGTTTAGCGGTTGTTATCTTGACTAGCACGCTGTGGCACGTAAGTGTCCATTATGTGGACGAATCTCGAAATGTTGCGGATATTATACAGGTGACACTGTGACTAGCATGGAGTTTAGCCAGCGACTATCCTGTACCGGCCGTGACCCTCATCATCCATTGAGACCTGTGACTAGGCATGGAGTAGCCATCCCCTTCCCTTGTACACCGCGTGATCCCTAGAGTGTCGCCGCTCTGGTATCTTCGCTCTTTTGTGTGGTTGTAATGTGTCCGTAGAAATGTTTTGTGTTGTTGTACTGTGTCCTGTTGTAATTGTTTTGTAGTGGTTGTAATGTGTCCTATTGAATTGTTTAGCATACCAGTTTTTGTTTGTTTTGTTGTTGTTTTCTTTACAGATTTCTCTGGTTTTTATTGGGGGGAGAGATTGGGTTGCCCTGGCACTGCATTGTCGTTCTTTGAGAGAGAGAGAGAGAGAGAGAGGAGCGGAGGAGCGAAGAAGAGAGAGCGAGAGAGAGATGAGAGCGCGAGCGTGGGGAAGTTGGAAACGTGTGTGTGTTTTGGAGTTTCGCGAGAGAGAGAGGGGGGGGGGGAGTAAGGAGAGAGAGGGAGAGAGGCGAGATGTGAAGAGAGAGAGAGCAGAGAGAGAGAGGTGGGGACGTTGGAAGTTTGTGTGTGTGTGGCGAGAGAGAGTAGAGAGGGTGGGGCCGAAAGGGGGAGCTGAGCGTGAGCGAGAGCGCGAGGCGTGCGGAATTGGAAGTGTGTGTGTGTGGGAGAGAGAGGGGGGGGAGAAAGGAGAGCGGAGAGAGCGTGGGGCAAGTTGGAAGTGTGTAGTTGTGTGTGTGGAGAGCGAGCGGGGGGAACGAGAGAAAGGGCAGAGAGCGAGAGAGGGCGAGAGAGAGAGAGCGTAAAGTGGAGTGTTGTACACACGTTTGGCCAGGAAAGTCTTGTGCTGGCTTTTCAAGTACGCCAAGGTTCATGTGCTACCGTACGTCACTCCGAAAGATAGCTGTCGACCACCGCTTGGACCCCACTCAGCGGACACGAGGGGTCGGCGGGGAGGAAAGGATGCTGCACCCCCTCCCCCCCCCCTCCCCCCCCCCTTCCCCCTCTGTGAGCCTTTTCTTCTCTTTCTTCTCCCGTCTTCTTCTTCGCTTCTTCATTCTCCTCCTTCATCTTCTTCTTTTCTTCTTCTTCCTTCCTTGTTTATTCTTCTTTTTCTTCTTTCTCCTTTTCGTTTATCTTCTTCTTCTTCTTCTTCTTTTTTCTTCGTCTTCTTCTTCTTCTTCTTTTCTTCTCTTCTCTTCTTTCTTTTCTTCTTTGCTTCTTTTCTTCTTTTCTTCTTGTTCTTGTTTCTTCTTCTTCTTCTCCTTTTCTTCTTCTTCTTCTTCTTTTCTTCTTCATCTCCTTCTTGTCTTCTTTTTTTCTTCTTTTCTTCTTCTTCTTCTTCTTCTTCTTCATCTTCCTCCCTCTTCTTCTTTTTTCTCTTCTTCTTCTTTTTTCTTGTTATTCTTCTTCTTCTTATCTATTCTTCTTCTTCTTCTTCTTTTCTCTCTTTTTTCTTCTATTCTTTTTCTTCTTTTCTTCTTCTTGTTCTTCTCTTCTTCTTCTTCTTCTTTTCTTCTTCTCTTCTTCTTCTCCTCATATTTCTTCTCTCCTTCCTCCTCTCATCTTCTTCTTTTCTCTTCTTTCTTCTTTTTCTTTTTTCTTTTCTTGTTCATTCTTCCCTCTGCCTTTCTGTCCTCTTCTCTCTTTCCTCTCATCTGCTCCTCTCTTCCTTGTCTCTTTCTCCTATACTAATATTACTGCTACACCACAGTAATGCTACTAGTTTATATTTTACTATGTCGTATCCTATGAAAGAAGCTGAGGGTTGACCATGTGGAAATTTGCGGACATAAAGGCTCTTAAATCCTTTTCATTAGGTCGCGGTCTTCCGGTCTTCCCTCTTCGGGAATTCGGCGAGATGCACGACAGACCTGGATCTTTCGCCTTCCACGATGATTATCGTTATCCTGTAGGTGCCAGTTCACTGTCGACGTTGAGAGGTTTTTGAACCCTGGTGTGGATCGGATTGCGTTTCCCTAGGGTGCATCGTGGGCACAGTGACACGGGGCTGCATCACCGGGACGACTTTGTAATGAGGTACTTTGTCCATTGCAGGTACTTTGTCCTGCAGGTGTTTCGTGTCGTTGTTTGTGTTCCGTGAGACGTGTGTCTTCTTACGTCTTCTGTTCGTTGATTCGTGTTTGACAGCCTGCGAGAGAAAAGATCTCTCTCTCTCTCTTCTCTCTCTCTCTCTCTCTCTCTCTCTCTTCTCTTCTCTTCTCTGTCTCTCTTCTTTCTCTCTCTCTCTTATTTCTCTTTTCTTTTTTTCTCTATCTCTCTTTCTCTTTATTTTTTTCTTCTCTCTCTATCTCGTCTCTCTCTCTCTCTCTCTCTTCTTTTTCTCTCTCTCTTTCCTCTCTCTCTCTCACTTTTCTTCTTTTTACTCTCTTCTCTGTTCTCTTTTTTATTCTCTCTCTCTCTATCTTGTTCTCTCTCTTCTCTCTCTCTCTCTCTCTTCTGTTCTTCTCTCTCTTTCTCTCTCTCTCTCTCTCTCTCTCCTCTCTCACTCTCTCTCTCTCTCAGCTTCTCTGTGCAGGGTTATACGAGTCTTGTGTCCAGTTTAGTATACGATGTCAAACTTTATGTGTTAATGCATCAGGGTAACATTTGAAGTTTAATACCCCTCCCCTTTATTATCGGCCTGGGATTTCAGCCGCGTCAGTATCGTCACAGTAGCTCCGTTGGGATGTATTGATTTGTCCATACGCCCCACACACTAAAACAACTGGGCAAAGAGACGAACTGCAATATACTTTTCATGCTGCTGCAAAATTTTAGTTAAGAGCGCCGAAGATACTGGCACGCTTCTCCGGGATCGAGCCAGTGTCAGTGGATGCCCGCTTATGGCATCTCAGTCTGAAGCATAGGTAAAACTTAGTTAGTTTATTGTTCAAGGATTTCAGTTTGATGTTATGACCTCGTGAGAGAGTGGACCCTGTGGTTTCCAGTATTCTGTAAACGTCATTGCTGTTGTTATCTTCTCCCTTCCCTTCATTAAGGGGAAAGGTCTGTACGCGAAATCAACCCATTGCGTTCTGAGTGTTTAATTCTCTCTGTCTGTTTGTTGTTGTCTGTCTGTTGTCTGTCTGTCTGTCGTCTCTCTCTTTCTCTACACTCTCTCTCTTCTCTTCTTCTTCTCTCTCTCTCTTCTCTATTTCTTCTTCTTCTTTTCTTGTCTTCGTCTTCGTTTTGTTCCTCTTTTCTTCGTCGTCGTCTCTTTGTCTTTCTTCTTTTCTTCTTCTTCTTCTTCTTTTCTTCTTCTTTCTCTTATTTCTTCTTCTTCTTTTGTTCTCTTCTTCTTCGTCGTCCTCTTACTTTGTCGTTCTTTTCTTTTCTTCATCTTTTCTTCTTCTTTTTCTTCTTCTTCATTTTCTTTCCTTCCCTCCCCTTCTTTCCATCATCCTCCTCCCTCTTCTGCCTTCCCCCTCCTATTCCTCCTTTCCTCTTTCTTCCATAGTCCCTCTCCTATCTCCCCTCACCATTTTTCTTCTCTTTGTTCTGTCTGAAATGGTCAGTCAAGCCCGCTGAAAGAGAACGCGAGGGGCTATGATGGAAAGAACCACTGCGGAGCCAAAATTATTGTGTTGGTGTGTGTGTGTGTGTGTGATGGTGTGTGTGTGTGTGTGTGTGTGTGTGAGCCTGTTGTCTGTGGGTTTGTTTGCCCGTGCGCGGACCCCGCTGTTTCTGTCCCATGTAGGGCGTCCCATTTCATGCAAGTCTGAAAGCGGCAATTCTGGTGCTGGTCTGGTGGCTTGGCCCAGAAGTAATGCTTAAGTACCTTACATAGAGGCAGATAAGTCAATGGCAATAGCATTTGTATGCAATCACAATCATTCGTCACGAAAAGGCAAACAACCAAACGAAGGCGGCAAAAAAAAAACCCACCACCGTCAAGGCCCTAGGAGAAGAGTAGGACTACACACAACGAGGAACCAAGCTGAAGCCAATTGTGGGCCCACGATCAGGAAGGATTGCAGCGGCTGAATAGGCTGAGCCCCAGAAGGGAAACTCTGAGAATTCAGCGGGGCGGAGGGGCGGCTCTCTGACCGGGCACCAGAGCGCCACGGCTAGAGCAGTGCCCGGTCGACCAAAGATGTAGCTCGGGCGGGCGAAACTATCTTTGGTTCAGAACCTGGCGGGGAGAGTGGGAGGGTCCGGGAGGGAAGGGGGCGGGCAGTCACTGAGAAGAGCCATCACGAGGGCCCTGTTCTGTATATGATGGCTACTATCGCGGCCGAGGGGGGGGATGGAGGCGAGCCGGTGGGAGGTGATGGGAAGGGGGTTGGGTGGTGGGGTGGTGGTAGGGTGGGGAGAGGAGGGTTAGTCGTGTGGGTGGGTAGGGTGGGGAGATGGGAGGAGGGGAGAGAGGGGGATAGTCAGTGTGGGTGGGTAGGGGGGGGAGAGGAAGGGGGAGAGGAGGTTGTCTGGGTGGGTGGGTAGGGGGATGGAGGGAAGGATGGGGGAGCGGAGGGTTGTCTGTGTGGGTGGGTAGGGGGGGAGTGGGAAGGCGGGGGGAGGAGGGATAGTCTGTGTGGGTGGGTAGGGGGGAGAAGGTGGGAGAGGAGGGATGTCTGTTGTGGGTGGGTACGGGGGAGAAGGGAATGGGAGGGGGAAGCAGGGGGATAGTCGGTGTGGGGTGGGTTAGGGGGGAGAAGGGGAGGAGGGGAGGAAGAGGAGGGATCGTCTGTGATGGGTGGGTAGGGGGGAGGAGAAGGGGGAGGCGGGGGAGAGGAGGGCACACACATGTATATGCATATGCCCTCTTCTCTCTCTCTCTTTCTCTTTCTCTTTCTTTTCAAGGCAACCCAACATGTGCATTCGCATATGTGTGTTCTGTTGTAGGAGACAGTGTGCATATTTGTATGTTCGGGTGAGAGAAGTTTCAGAGGTTGTTTCTTTTACTAGAAAGCTGTGGAACGTAAAGTGTCATTATGTTGAGAATCCTCAGAATGTTGCGGACTAATCTACCATTGTTCACCCTGTGACTAGCATGGAGTAGCCATCGACCTTCCCCTGTACAGGCCGTGATCCTCATCATACCATTGTTCACCCTGTGACTAGCATGGAGTAGCCATCCACCTTCCCCTGTACAGACCGTGATCCCCTGAGTGTCCGCCGCCTCTGGAATCTTCGCTCTTTTGTGTGGTTGTTAATGTGTCCTGTTGAATTGTTTTGTGTGGTTGTAATGTGTCCTGTTGAATTGTTTTGTGTGGTTGTAATGTGTCCTATTGAATTGTTTTGCAATACCAGTTTTTGTTTTGTTTTGTTGTTGTTTTATTTACAGATTTCTCTGTGTGAGAGATTTGGGTTGCCCTGGCAATGCATGTCGTTCTTTGAGAGAGAGAGAGAGAGAGAGAGAGAGAGAGAAGAGAGAGAGAGAGAGAGAGAGAGAGAGCGTGGGGGAAGTTGGAAGTGTGTGTGTTTGGAGAGAGAGAGAGGGGGGGGGGGAAGGGAGAGGGAGAGAGAGAGAGAGAGAGAGAGAGAGAGAGAGAGGAAAAGAGAGGGGAGCGTGGGGAAGTTGGAAGTGTGTGTGTGTGTGGATGAGAGAGAGCTAGAGAGGGTGGGGAAGAAAGGGGGAGAGAGAGAGAGAGAGAGCGAGCGTGCGGAAGTTGGAAGTGTGTGTGTGTGGAGAGAGGGGAGGGGGGGGAGAAAGGGAGAGAGAGAGAGCGTGGGGAAGTTGGAAGTGTGTTTTGTGTGTGTGGAGAGAGAGAGAGGGGGGAGAGAAGGGAGAGAGCGAGGAGAGAGAGAGAGAGAGAGTAAAGTGGAGTGTTGTACAAAACGTTTGGCAAGGAAAACGTCTTTGCTGCCCTGGATCCTTCAACGTACGCAAGGTTCATGCTGCTCACCGTACCTCGTCACCTCCGAAAGATAGCTGTCCG
>CM031616.1:6174089-6189089 GCA_018398815.1 Conus ventricosus
TCTTCTTCTTCTTCTTCTTCTTCTTCTTCTTCTTCTTCTTTCTTCTTCTTTCCCTTCCCCTCCCCCTTCTTTCCATCATCCTCCTCCCTCTCTCTTCCTTCCCCTCCTATTCCTCCTTTCCCTCTTCTTCCTCTCATTGTCCCTCTCCTCATCTCCCCCCTCACCATTTTTCCTTCTCTTCTGTTCTGTATGAAATGGAAGTCTAAGCCAGCTGAAAGAGAACAGACGATGGGCTATGATGGGAAAGAACAAATGCAGGAGACAAATCTCTGTGTGTTGGTGTGTGTGTGTGTGTGTGTGTGTGTGTGGTGTGTGTGTGTGTGTGTGTGTGCCTGTGTCTGTGGGTTTGTTGCACGTGCGCGCGCACACGCCTGTTTCTGTCCCCATGTAGGCGTCCCATTTCATGCATGTCTGAAAGCGGCAAGTCTGGAGACAGTCTGGTGGCTTGGCCACAGACGTAATGCTTAACGTACCTTACATGCAGGCAGATAAGTCAATGGAAATACGCATTCTGTATGCAATCAAATCATTCGTCACAGAAAAAGGAAAACACACACACACGAAGGCGGAAAAAAAAAAACACCACCGTCAAGGCCCTAGGAAGAAGAGTAGGACTAAACAACGAGGAAAAGATGAAGCCAATTGTGGGGCCCACAGATCAGAAAGGATTGTCAGCGGCCCTGAATTAGGCTGAGCCAAGAAGAAAACGATTCAGCGGGGGAGGAGGAGGAGGCTATCTGAAGGGCAAAAGAGGCCACGGCCTGCAGCAGGCCCCGGGCAGACCAAAGACTGTACGCCCTACGGAGGGCGAACTATCTTTGGTCAGACCCTGGCGGAGGAGTGTGGGAGGGACCGGGAGGGAAGGGGGCGGGCAGTCCACTGGAAGAGCCATAAAGAGGCGGCCCACTGTTCTGTATATGATGGCTACCCTATCGAGGCCCGAGGGGGGTGGATGGAGGAGAGCCAGGTGGGAGGCTGATGGGAAGAGGGTTGGGTGGGTGGGGTGGGGTAGGGAGGGGGAGAGGAGGGATAGTCTGTGTGGGTGGGTAGGGGGGGAGTGGGAAGGAGGGGGAGAGGAGGGATAGTCTGTGTGGGTGGGTAGGGGGGAGAAGGGGGAGAGGAGGGATAGTCTGTGTGGGTGGGTAGGGGGAGAAGGGAAGGAGGGGGAGAGGAGGGATAGTCTGTGTGGGTGGGTAGGGGGAGATGGGAAGGAGGGGGAGAGGAGGGATAGTCTGTGTGGGTGGGTAGGGGGGAGAAGGGGGAGAGGAGGGATAGTCTGTGTGGGTGGGTAGGGGGAGAAGGGAAGGAGGGGGAGAGGAGGGATAGTCTGTGTGGGTGGGTAGGGGGGAGAAGGGGAGGAGGGGAGAGGAGGGATAGTCTGTGTGGGTGGGTAGGGGGGAGAAGGGGAGGAGGGGGAGAGGAGGGATAGTCTGTGTGGGTGGGTAGGGGGGAGAAGGGGGAGAGGAGGGATAGTCTGTGTGGGTGGGTAGGGGGGAGAAGGGAAGGAGGGGGAGAGGAGGGATAGTCTGTGTGGGTGGGTAGGGGGGGGGGGAGGAAGGGGGGAGGAGGGAGGTGTCTGTGTGGGTGGGTAGGGGGGAGGAGGAGGGGGAGAGGGGATAGTCTGGTGGGGGGTGGGGGGAGGGAGGAGGGGGAGGAGGAGGGGGGGGGTAGGGGAGAGGGAGGGAGGGTTTGTCTGTGTGGGTGGGTAGGGGGGAGGAGGGGAAGGGGAGGAGGGGGAGGGAGAGGAGGGATAGTCTGTGTGGGTGGGTAGGGGGGAGGAAGGGGGGGAGAGGAGGGATAGTCTGTGTGGGTGGGTAGGGGGGGGTGAGAAGGGAAGGAGGGGGAGAGGAGGGATAGTCTGTGTGGGTGGGTAGGGGGAGAAGGGAGGAGGGGGAGAGGAGGGATAGTCGTGTGGGTGGGTAGGGGGGGAGGGAAGGGGGGAGAGGAGGGATAGTCTGTGTGGGTGGGTAGGGGGAGAAGGGAAAGAGGGGGAGAGGAGGGATAGTCTGTGTGGGTGGGTAGGGGGAGAAGGGAAGGAGGGGGAGAGGAGGGATAGTCTGTGTGGGTGGGTAGGGGGGAGGAGAAGGGGGAGAGGAGGGATAGTCTGTGTGGGGTGGGTAGGGGGAGAAGGGAAGGAGGGGGAGAGGAGGGATAGTCTGTGTGGGTGGGTAGGGGGAGAAGGAAGGGGGAGAGGAGGGATAGTCTGTGTGGGTGGGTAGGGGGAGAAGGGAAGGAGGGGGAGAGGAGGGATAGTCTGTGTGGGTGGGTAGGGGGAGAAGGGAGAGGGGGAGAGGAGGGATAGTCTGTGTGGGTGGGTAGGGGGAGAAGGGAAGGAGGGGGAGAGGAGGGATAGTCTGTGTGGGTGTGGTAGGGGGAGAAGGAGGGAGAGAGGAGGGATAGTCTGTGTGGGTGGGTAGGGGGAGAAGGGAAGGAGGGGGAGAGGAGGATAGTCTGTGTGGGTGGGTAGGGGGAGAAGGGAAGGAGGGGGAGAGGAGGGATAGTCTGTGTGGGTGGGTAGGGGGAGAAGGGAAGGAGGGGGAGAGGAGGGATAGTCTGTGTGGGTGGGTAGGGGGAGAAGGGAAGGAGGGGGAGAGGAGGGATAGTCTGTGTGGGTGGGTAGGGGGAGAAGGGAAGGAGGGGGAAGAGGACAGATAGTCTGTGTGGGTGGGTAGGGGGGAGAAGGGGGAGAGGAGGATAGTCTGTGTGGGTGGGTAGGGGGGGGAGAAGGGAAGGAGGGGGAGAGGAAGGGTAGTCTGTGTGGGTGGGTGGGGGGAGAAGGGAGGAGAGAGGAGGGATAGTCTGTGTGGGTGGGTAGGGGGGAAGGGAAGGAGGGGGAGAGGAGGGATAGTCTGTGTGGGTGGGTAGGGGGGAGAAGGGAAGGAGGGAGAGGAGGGATAGTCTGTGTGGGTGGGTAGGGGGGAGAGGGAGGAGGGGGAGAGGAGGGATAGTCTGTGGGGTGGGTAGGGGGAGAAGGGAAAGGGGGGAGAGGAGGGATAGTCTGTGTGGGTGGGTAGGGGGGAGAAGGGGGAGAGGAGGGATAGTCTGTGTGGGTGGGTAGGGGGGAGAAGGGAAGGAGGGGAGAGGAGGGATAGTCTGTGTGGGTGGGTAGGGGGGAGAGGGAGAGGGGGAGAGAGGGATAGTCTGTGTGGGTGGGTAGGGGGAGAAGGGAAGAGGGGGAGAGGAGGGATAGTCTGTGTGGGTGGGTAGGGGGGGGAAGGAAGGGGGGAGAGGAGGGATAGTCTGTGTGGGTGGGTAGGGGGAGAAGGGAAGGAGGGGGAGAGGAGGGATAGTCTGTGTGGGTGGGTAGAGGGGAGAGAGGGTAGGGTGGGGGGGAGGGGGGAGGGATAGTCTGTGTGGGTGGGTAGGGGGGAGAAGGGAAGGAGGGGGAGAGGAGGGATAGTCTGTGTGGGTGGGTAGGGAGAAGGGGGAGGGAGGGATAGTCTGTGTGGGTGGGTAGGGAGGGAAGGGGGAGAGGAGGGATAGTCTGTGTGGGTGGGTAGGGGGGAGAGGGAAGGAGGGGGAGAGGAGGGATAGTCTGTGTGGGTGGGTAGGGGGAGAAGGGAGGAGGGGGAGAGAGGGATAGTCTGTGTGGGTGGGTAGGGGGAGAGAAGGAAGGAGGGGGAGAGGAGGGATAGTCTGTGTGGGTGGGTAGGGGGGAGAAGGGAAGGAGGGGGAGAGGAGGGATAGTCTGTGTGGGTGGGTAGGGGGGAGAAGGGATAGGGGAGGGGGAGAGGAGAGGGATAGTCTGTGTGGGTGGGTAGGGAGGGGAGGGAGGGGGAGAGGAGGGATAGTCTGTGTGGGTGGGTAGGGGGGGAGGAGGATGGGAGAAGGAGGGGGAGAGGAGGGATAGTCTGTGTGGGTGGGTAGGGGAGAAGGGAAGGAGGGGGAGATGAGGGATAGTCTGTGTGGGTGGGTAGGGGGGAGGGAAGAGGGGGAGAGGAGGGATAGTCTGTGTGGGTGGGTAGGGGGGGAAGGGAAGGAAGGGGGAGAGGAGGGATAGTCTGTGTGGGTGGGTAGGGGGAGAGAAGGGAAGGAGGGGGAGAGGAGGATAGTCTGTGTGGGTGGGTAGGGGGAGAGGGAGGAGGGGGGAGAGGAGGGATAGTCTGTGTGGGTGGGTAGGGGGGAGAAGGGGGAGAGGAGGGATAGTCTGTGTGGGTGGGTAGGGGGGAGAAGGGAAGGAGGGGGAGAGGAGGGATAGTCTGTGTGGGTGGGTAGGGGGGAGAGGGAGAGGGGGAGAGGAGGGATAGTCTGTGTGGGTGGGTAGGGGGGGAAAAAGGGGGAGAGGAGGGATAGTCTGTGTGGGTGGGTAGGGGGGAGAAGGGGGGGAGAGGAGGGATAGTCTGTGTGGTGTGGGTAGGGGGAGAAGGGAGGAGGGGGAGAGGAGGGATAGTCTGTGTGGGTGGGTAGGGGGGGAAGGGAAGGAGGGGGAGAGGAGGGATAGTCTGTGTGGGTGGGTAGGGGGGAGAAGGGAAGGAGGGGGAGAGGAGGATAGTCTGTGTGGGTGGGTAGGGGGAGAGGAGGGGGAGAGGAGGGATAGTCTGTGTGGGTGGGTAGGGGGAGAAGGAAGGAGGGGGAGAGGAGGGATAGTCTGTGTGGGTGGGTAGGGGGAGAAGGGAAGGAGGGGGAGAGGAGGGATAGTCTGTGTGGGTGGGTAGGGGGAGAAGAGGAGGGAGAGGAGGGATAGTCTGTGTGGGTGGGTAGGGGGGAGAAGGGGGAGAGGAGGGATAGTCTGTGTGGGTGGGTAGGGGGGAGAAGGGAAGGAGGGGGGGAGAGGAGGGATAGTCTGTGTGGGTGGGTAGGGGGAGAAGGGGAGGAGGGGAGAGGAGGGATAGTCTGTGTGGGTGGGTAGGGAGAGGGAGAGGGGGAGAGGAGGGATAGTCTGTGTGGGTGGGTAGGGGGAGAAGGGAAGGAGGGGGAGAGGAGGGATAGTCTGTGTGGGTGGGTAGGGGGAGAAGGGAGAGGAGGGGGAGAGGAGGGATAGTCTGTGTGGGTGGGTAGGGGGAGAAGGGAGGAGGGGGAGAGGAGGGATAGTCTGTGTGGGTGGGTAGGGGGAGAGGAGGAGGGGGAGAGGAGGGATAGTCTGTGTGGGTGGGGATAGGGGGAGAAGGGAGGAGGGGGGAGGAGGGATAGTCTGTGTGGGTGGGTAGGGGGGAGAAAGGGGAGAGGGGGAGAGGAGGGATAGTCTGTGTGGGTGGGTAGGGGGGAGGAAGGGGGAGAGGAGGGATAGTCTGTGTGGGTGGGTAGGGGGAGAAGGGGAGGAGGGGGAGAGGAGGGATAGTCTGTGTGGGTGGGTAGGGGGAGAAGGGGAGGAGGGGGAGAGGAGGGATAGTCTGTGGGGTGGGTAGGGGGAGAAGGGAAGGAGGGGGAGAGGAGGGATAGTCTGTGTGGGTGGGTAGGGGGAGAAGGGGGAGAGGATGGATAGTCTGTGTGGGTGGGTAGGGGGGGGAGAGGAGGGATAGTCTGTGTGGGTGGGTTAGGGGGGAGAAGGGAAGGAGGGGGAGAGGAGGGATAGTCTGTGTGGGTGGATAGGTGAGAGTAGAGGGTGGGGGAGAGGAGAGGGGGTGGCTCTGAGAGATAAAACAAAATGAGCGCAGAGGCGATTTGCAGTGCTTTTAAAGGGGCAGGGGTGAGACAACAGAGAGAAGGAGAGGGAGACACACAGACACAGAGAGAGGGGGAGAGAGAGAGAGAGAGAGGAGAGAGAGAGAGAGAGAGAGTGAGAGAGAGAGAGAGAGAGAGAGAGAGAGAGAGAATGAACATGTATTCAGAATAAAGGGCGGCTCGACAGATGTTGAATAACAAGGAAGCGGGGTTCTAATGCGCATTCATACGAGCAACCCCATTACATACTAAATTTGAAAAAAAGACACGCGTGCAAACATTATTAATATATGCATGCATTCACACAGGCATACATACATATATTTAAACAGGCGTACATGTTGTATACACTGAAAGAAAAATTGTATATGTAGCAGCCTGTTTAATAGCCAAAAGGGAAAAGTGTAAAGTATAAGACATGTGAACGTTCGAGTTGTTGTGTATGTTTCATTCTGAGTAATTGGTAATATCCGTTGCTAAATTCATGAAACTGTCTCTTACTGGAATTTTGTGGTGTGTGGGGTTTTTTTCCTTTCTCGCAGTGTGTTTGTGTGTGAATGAATGAATGAATGAATGTGTGTGTGTGTGTGTGTGTGTGTGTCTGTTGTGTGTGTGTGTGTGTGTGAATGCGCATGTTTCTCAAACTACATAGTAATGAAGGATAACCCGATGAGAAGAACACATGTATATATATTTTACAGTGCACGAACGCACACTGCGATCGTAATAAAAACCGAAAACAAGCATGCGCGCATGCTCACACATCTACCAAGCGCGCGCTGACGTGCACCTGAACTCATACACATGCGCATACACACATATGCAAAGAAGGGCGGAAGTGTGGAGGAAATTACAGATTTCACAAACAGACGGGATTGCAAGAGATTGCACAATGTAAAGCCATCCGTCCTCACCCCCTCGGTGATAGATAAGTAAAGTGCATGCTTTTAACGTCTGAGAAAACCCGTCTCTCTTGGACTGAAAGGCCTAAGTTTTCGTGTGTGTGTGTGTGTTTTTTTTCTTTCCCAGACCCAGACATAACGTAAAGCCTGTCTCACACGCAGTCCGTTGAAGTTGATGCATTTCGGTGTCCTCCCAATCTTTTATCTTACTGAAACAGCAGTGAACGGCTTGCGTGTCTGTTTCGGGTATTTGAGGGTGGGGTATGGAGGTGGGAGTGATTCTGTGAGTGACTGTGTTCTTATTTGTAATTGATGTGTGTTACCGCATACTGCGAGAGTATGACTTTACATTCTGTAGAAAGTCCAATATTTTCGGTCTTATTGGGGTATGAGTATGTGTGTGATGAATGAGGGGGAAAAGGGGTAAGAGTGGGAAGGAAGGGTAGAAGTGGGGAGTGAGGGGGGAGGGGAGGTACTGACAGAGAGGGGGGGGGGGAAGTCATTGTAAAGTTGAGGATTAGAAATGGGAGAGGACAGTGCGTGTGTGTGTGTGTGTGTGTGTGTGTGTGTGTGTGTGTGTGTGTGTGTGTGTGTGTGTGTGTGTGTGTGTGTTCTGACAACACTTCAGTATACATGCTTTTGTATCTTAACTTGTTCTTTACATCCATTTGTTGTTTATTTGTGCCATCTAGCCTGCTAAAATCGTTAAAAACCGGTTTGCAGTTTTGTTTGTTTTGTTTTGTTTTTGTTTTTTCAAACAGACTATCAAATAAACACAGGAACAAGCCAGGATGAACACGTATCATTCTGGCTGAAGGTTTGGGAAGCAACACAAGGCCCAGTCCTAAGGTTGAAAGGTTAAAGTTCATACAGCCTCACTGCCTGAGGGACAATGATCTGTCAGAGGTTCACAGCATCTGAGGAGCAGCATGAAGGAAGGCGGCGCCCACCCTCCCCCTCCTGCCCCCTGTACCTTCCCCCCCCCCTCCTGCCCCCTTTACCTCCCACCCCCCCCCCCCCTCCTGCCCCCTTTACCATCCCCCGTCACCTGAGCCAGGGCCTCATCTACTGCTGCGTGGACAGAGAGGATTTTCAAACAGAAAAAAAAATCCCGTAAGAGTGGTTCGAACTCACGACTGTCAGTTCTGCAGGCAAACGCTCTTAACCATGTGACTAAGGGCTCCTCGGGGCCCGGCTGCCTGGGAAAAGGAGTGTGTGCAGCACTTTGGAAGTATGTGATTTGTCCGTGCATCAGTCGAGGATCCCACCGTCACTGGGAGTCTGCCGTGCCCTTGCTGGCGTGGTAGGAATAGGGCCCAGTCACCTGAAGGGGAGGCCACTTCATGATCATGCTGATGGGAGATGCGGCTTACTGGCGGTGTGGGAGGGGACATAATATTGATTGCATCTATTTTGTTGCACTGAAAGTTGATATGATAAGTACCATGAACAGCTTGGATCCAGGCTGTAGCGTTCGGGTCAACTGGATAGAAATCTGAAGTTACCGAAGACCTAAAAACGCACTTTGCAACGTCTTCTTTTTTTTTTTTTTTTTTTACCTTTCAGATTTCTTAGAATGGATGAAAAGGAAAAAAAAGGCGAAACTAGGAATGTTCATCCGTGAAGAGTTCAGCAATTCCGTTGTCAGAACCAAGAACAAAAAGAGACAGTTTCAGGTTGTGCTGTTTTGTAGCCTAGCCGTCCACCTAGGGCCACGCCCGTGGAGTTAACAAACAGCGTGTTATGTACTGCATGCATTACTACAGCAAACCATTCCTTACAATTCAAAGCAAAATGCAATACGAACAGTACCTACAGCAAAACGTTATGGATTATATGGGAGAGCGAGAGAGAGAGAGAGAGAGAGAGAGGAGAGAGGAGGAGAGAGAGAGGAGAGAGAGAGAGAGAGAGATCTGTAACAGACTGGCACTGAGACGCCTTAGAAATATTTTCATTGACATTGACCTATACAGTCTTTGCGTCAAGGGGGAACAAGATCATATTTGCAGCACCAGGAAAGAGAAACAAATCTGGAACGAAGCAGGCAAACTGAATGGCTCAGTAACTGTAAACAATCAAAGTATTTCGAAATAAAGTAATACAGAATCAAAAAGGGATTCGTCTTGATCACAAATCACATAGATAGTTGAAGTAAAGGAATGGAATGAGAGACTGGCACTGAGAGAGAGAGAGAAGAGGAGAGAGAGAGAGAGAGAGAGAGAGAGAGAGAGAGGGACACATAGAGAGAGAGAGAGAGAGAGAGAGAGAGAGAGAGAGAGAGAGAGAGACCTCGTCGAAAGAGTTGAGCGTTCGGTTGTAAGTTCGAATCCCTCATGGGGGTCAAGATTTTTACGGCTTTCTGTCCATATCTGTCTACCCAGTAAATGGGTACCTGAATCCAGCAAGGGAAAGTTAAGATAACGGAGGGGGATATGTGTGTGGGGGGAGGGGGAGGGGGGGCAATGGATGGGTTTCTCTTCGATAAGGCAGTCGCCATAGTGTTTGACGAAAACGATCATCGTGCAGTCGATGCATGTTTTCGGCTGCAAGATACGACTGGATCGTACCATGAGGACCCAGTACCATAAAGGTCTGGCATGGTATGAATAGGGCCCAGTACACTTCTTCAGATGGTCACTTGCTGCTTGCATGCCGCCAGGGGGTGGGTTAGGGGCGGGATATGTCGCCATAGTTCGTTTAGAGTCGTGCCAGTTTTTTTCTGCCCGAGTAGTTTTCGTTTTCGTATAAAATTAGGTTAAAAGGTTGAAGTCCCATACTGGCCGTAAGGGCAGTGGACTCTTGGACAAGTCACCGTGTCTATGGCACGCCATGAAATAAGGGGGAGCCCTCCTTCTCCTTCCGTTGCGTTACCTCCCTTGACCGCAGAGTCAGGTACTTCTTTACTGCTGGGTGGACGTGGGGGATTTCCAACCATAAACATCCTACCCCACGAGCAGTTCCAGCGTACAACCATCAGCTGTCCCTGGTAAACACCCAACCCATGAATAATGCAGACCACTCTCTCTTTGCTGTGAAACTGCTGCTGTAAAACATGAGAGCAACCAAGTTGATCATGATATTATGTACACACTCCATGCTCTTTCCCAACTCGGAGCACCGTGATCTCCACTACGAATAAACATCTCGCAATATAGGATCTTCTGGACTTCCACCATGTTGTGAGGGGGTGGGGCGCACGCGTGCGTGCATGCGCGTGTGTGTGTGTGTGTGTGTGTGTGTGTGTGTGTGTGTGTGTGTGTGTGTGTGTGTGTGTGTGTGTGCATTTCCCGTCATGGAACTAAGCAAAGTATTGCAAAACTTTCGTCGCAGAGGAAGCTGAACGATTCACGCGTGAAAGGGAAAGAGAAAAACAAACAAACAAACAACAACAAAAAAGCATCAGACTGTTTGAAAACTTTGTGCTGACTGAATGCAGCCGAGACGAACCGAAGACCATTCCAATTCCAGGTGGACAACCCGAACGCATCATTATGTTAATGTTCGGGAGAACCGCGGGGGGAGATTAGGGAAGAGCAGAGCAGGAAGAGAGAGGTGGACGGAGGGGGGGGGGGGGGGGGGGGGGTAGGCAGATAGAGGAGGCAGGGGGTCCGAACCAAAACCTTTGGAATGCTCCCCCCACCCACCCCCCACCCCACCCCCTCTCCCTTTCCGAAGTGCAGGCACTCGGGGCATGCGGGTGCTTCAATGGCGAGGACCAGACTTCGACATGGGGAGTACAACTTGACAGAATGTCGACCTGACGGTAGCAGACATCCCTCCCCCCACCCCCCATCCCCATCCCCCCTTCCCTTTCCTTCTGTCGGCCCTTCTCCTAACTTCCGCCCTTCTCTTCCTCTTCCTGTCGTCTCCTGTCGGCAAGGAAACTCGTTTTCAACCCCATTGCCGTTCATCATGTTAGTGTCTGTGAGGCCCTGTGTGTGTGTGTGTGTGTGTGTGTGTGTGTGTGTGTGTGTGTGTGTGTGTGTGTGTGTGTGTGTGTGTTGTGCGTGTGTGTGTGTGTGTGTGTGTGTGTGTGTGTGTGTGTGTGTGTGTGTGTGTTGGTGTGTGTGTGTGTGGTGTGTGTGTGTGTGTGTGTGTGTGTGTGTGTGTGGTGTGTGTGTGTGTGTCTACGGCATCCAGGCTTTCTCGTACAAGAAAACGAGAGAGAGAGAGACAGAGACAGACAGACCTTTCTAGATCTTCAGCAGTCAGACTATCAAGTGCACGAGAAAGAGAAAGAAAGAGAGACAGACAGGCATATAGACAGACATAGAGACACGGAGTGAAATGTGTTCATAGTTCTTTGGCGTCCAGGCTTTGAAGTACAAAAGAGAGAGGGAGGGAGGGAGAGGGAGTGGGAGAGAGAAGAGAGGAGAGAGAGAGAGTTTTCTAGATTTCAAACATCCAGTCTTTCAAGTACGAGAGAGAGATTTGTTTGTTTTGTTTCTGTAGATCTTAGGCATCCAGGCTTACAAGTATGAAAAAAGTCTTGTAACTCTTCGCCATTCAAGCTTTCGAGTGGACGTGAGAGACGAGAGTTTTGTAACTCTTTCCCAATTCAGTTTCAGAGGAGAGAGAGAGTGAGAGAGAGAGGGGGGGGGGGGGAGAGGAAAGGAGGGAGAGAGAGGAAGCGAGGTGGAGGAGGAGGGACAGGCAGGCAGGCAGGTCGACAGACGGGACGGATACTGAAAGAGATCCAGACAGAAGGAGACAAAAGAGCAGAGAGACAGAGAGGGGGGGGGGGGGGGGGGGGTAGTAGTATGCAACTTCCGCCTTCTAGGCTTTTGAGTACACCAGAGACAAGACAGAGAGAACGAGACAGGCAAACAGACAAAGACAGACAGTCACAGCCACACACACACACACACACACACACACACACACACACACACACACACACACACGCACGAACGCACGCAAGCTCATACACACGCACGCACTCACACACACAGACACACACACACACGCGCACACACACACACACACGCACGCACATACACACGCACGCAGTCACACACACACACACACACACACACACACACGCGCGCGCGCGCGCGCGCGCGCGCACGCATGCACATACACACACGCACATACACACGCACGCACTCACACACACACACACACACACACACACACGCGCGCGCGCGCGCGCGCATGCGCATACACACGCACGCACTCACACACACACACTCACAGCGCGCGCGCGCGCGCGCAGAGAGAGAGAACGAGAGAAAAGGGGGGGGGGGGGGGGAGCGAGTACAGAGAGTCACAAAGAAGAGGGAAGGCGAGTGGGGGGAGTCAAGCTAACTAACAGTGGAGGCCGTGGGCTCTGACTCAGTTATTAAAAGCCGCCCCATCTGTAGCCCATTGCTCAAATCAACGATGACAGTCCACACCGGGAGCCGGGTTTCGCCGTCCGCGCGCGCTGAATGGCTTCCAGGTGAGCCAGCGGGAACGCCTGCGGCGCGGAAAGGGGCTCTCTTTTTGTGGGCATGCCAACTTGGCGCAGCACTTATGGAATTACCGCTGGCAGCCCATCATTGATATGAATGCCAGAGACGATTGGGCGTGTGGTATGAGTTTACAGAGGAGGCTGGGGGAGAGGGAGGGGGGGGGGCGAGCCAGGGAAAGGGAGAAAGAGGTGGAGATAAAGGTAGGAAGTGGGGGGGGGGGAGTTGTGGGCTGGAGAGAGGAGGGAGGGAGGGAGCAGGGAGGGAGGGGGAGTGGATGGGGGGAGGGGGGCTGTCGGGGGGGGGGGGGGATGAAAATGAATTGCGACATTATTTTTCAACTACGGAGATAAGAGGTATGATTGCATGTCTGTCGTTGTTCGTGAATGTTGAAGAGAGAGAGAGAGAGAGAGAGAGAGAGAGAGAGACGGACAGACAGAGAAGTCAGGGTGGAGTGAAAAAGAGGTGACTTATATGTAGGGGCTGAAAAATGGAAACTGATGTGTGGTGAGACAGACAGAGAAATGGGTGGAAGAAAGGGGGTGGGTGGTGGTGGGGTGCAGTGAGGGAGGGAATCCAACAGAGGCTGATATCAGGGGAGAAGCAGGAAAGAGACAGAAAGGCGGAAGAAGAGGCGGCTAGTAAGAAGTGGTTGATGGGAGAGGGGGGGGAGAGAGACAGAATGATTGAGTCAAGTCGTGCGATTTATAGCTTTGCCGACTACAAAGGCCACCATGTTAGGGCTGCGAGCAAGGCCAGTTCAGAACTCTGATGAGGCTGTGTGTGTGTGTGTGTGTGTGTGTGTGTGTGTGTGTGTGTGTGTGTGAGAGAGAGAGAGAGAGAGAGAGAGAGAGAGAGAGAGAGAGAGAAGGAAGTTGGCGTGAAGATAAGGAGAACAAAAATCAAGACAAATCGAAATGCACGATATATCGAACATCAGGAGAAAAATAAAGATTATTTGAGTTAAAAAGAAAACCAAACAGAGACTGACACACATGATATACCGATTATTAGAAAAACAAAGATTGAGATACACAAATCATTAGCAAAAAAAAAATGATAATAATAATGGTAAAATAAAATAAAAAAGGAAAGGAAAGAAAGAAAACACAGATCGCGTTGCAACAAACAGCCTCCAGCCTTGAAACCGCAAAGATAATCCCCCCCCCCCCCCCCAACCCTCCACCCCTCCAATCTGAAGGGAGCTCACAAAACGGGCTGAATCACGTGGTCTGACTTGTGCAATAACATCTATTAACGGAAGGAAAAGGAATAAATATAAAACCAGAGACGAAATTTGTTTACTTTTTTTTTAAATCAAGAGCCAAATTCACATAGCTTTTTTTCCGAATAATATCCACCTCTTCAGTCTGAACTAGATGGGGGGAAAAACAGAGACAAAGTTTTCTTCTTTTTTTTAAATCAAGAGCCAAATTCACAAAGCTTTTCTTTTTTCGTATAACATCCACCTCTTCAGTCTGAACTAGATGAACGTCTCTACTGACTAGAGGTCGAGCAGGACATCTTTACAAATTATGTTCAGCTTTTTTGCTTTATCCCCCCAAACACATTGAACAAATAGTAATGTCCCCTGATAGCTTAGCTGGAGTCCCCTACATTCTCATTTCTCCTCAAGGCCATGATGTGTCGAACGAAGTTTGAGATCTCGAACCTAGTTCGTCCAGTACGAGATCTCAGCGATCTTCATTCAAAGTCCTTGATTGTCCGATCGGATCGCTCGCGATCCAAGATCCTTCGCGGAGAGAGAGAGAGAGAGAGAGAGAGAGAGAAAGGATCTCTCAACATGTTTTGGGAGCCAGGGTTGATTCGTACAAAGGGAAGTAACCGTAGGGAATTTCCCCTGTCCTGGAAATCAGTTGGTGACTTGTTGACAAACTCTTCCTCGATGGAAAACAGTTTGTGGCTCGTTGAATTACATTTTCGTTCTCTAGAATTGCAGGTAAGCATTTTCTCTTCATTACGGCTGAAGAATTTAAGGTTACGATGCTGTGGAGATGATTGAAGTAAAACATCGGACACAAATATGGCTAAAACAATTCAGTCTACTGTTGTTGTTGTTGTTGTTGTTGTTGTTGTTTTTCTTCGTTTGTCTGTTGTTCTTTTTTTTTCATTTTACTGTTGTTGTTTTTTTCTCGAAGTACTGTTCTATTTAAAACAGCCCAAAGCTCAGCAGTCATAACAAAATACCTCAATCGAGTACTGGCGAGCAGCAGTTTGCAGGGTGAGTTCCCTCCCTTGAGCAATCTCTGCCAACAAGCTCCGTGGATCGCGGAGAAACTGCAGCTGGTCCGTCGTTCACTTATCTAGGGGACGCAATCCAATGGCTCGTTTAGTTAAGAACGGCCTTCACGATTAGCGAGCGAGCAAGAGCAGTGACACGTGCTTTTAATGAAGACCAGTCAGAATTCTGTGTAGGGGGAAATAATGTTCTCTATGTCTTTAACAAAGAACGCAGAATCAAAGAAAGAGGGGCCGAGTGGAGAGAGAATGGGGGGGGGGGGGGAGAAAATAAGAAAGAAAAACAAAAGGATAGAAAGTTAGAAATAATGAAATGAAAGTAAGGAAGACGTGAGAAAAGAAAGAGGTGAAGAAGTGAGGAACGTAACGAAAGACGAAAAAAAAAAAAAAAAGATAAGGAAAGAAAGCTCGAAGGAAGAAAAGAAAAAAAAAAAGGGGGGGGGGGGGTGGAAAATATAACACAAACAAGGAAACAAAGCCAGAAGGAAAATGTAAAAAGAGGAAGGAAAGAAGAGAGAGGAGGAGGAATAAAAGAAAGAAAGAAACAGAAGAAAAGGCAGAAAGAAAGAAAAGAAGGAAGAAACAAAGCAGAATATAAATGTTTAAAAAAAATCAATGGAAAAAGGTGAGAGAAAATGGGGAAAGGTGAGAGAAAATGGGGAAAGGTGAGAGAAAATGGGGAAAGGTGAGAGAAAATGGGGAAAGGTGAGAGAAAATGGGGAAAGGAACGAAAAAGGAAGAGAAGAAAAGCGGAGACAGCGTGAAGAAGAAAGAAAGAAATGAACATA
>CM031616.1:6199089-6209089 GCA_018398815.1 Conus ventricosus
GAGAGAGAGAGAGAGAGAGGGAGAGAGAGAGAGAAAGACAGAGAGAGAGTTTGAATCGGATCAAAGCGCTATGTTTTATTTGTGCTTAGTCATTTGGAAAGATGAAAGGAGAGAGAAAAGGGGGGTTATTTCCTGTGGATAATGAACTAAGGAAATTCCCTGAATAAGACAGAGAATATTAAAAAATAAAATAAAAATTATAAAAAATAAACGAACGAAAAGACTGGCATAGATAGAGAACAAGGGAATATGATTTTATTCTCTGAACAGGAAAGAACACTCAGAGAGAGAGAGAGAGAGAGAGAGAGAGAGAGAGAGAGAGAGAGAGAATTCATTTCCTGAGGATAATCGAAAGCAAATTTAATGAAAGACACACACAGAAAATGCAGACAGACAGATCGGGAAAACAGAACCGCTGAATGGACTTTTTTTATATCTTTAATGATAATATTCAGCAAGTCCCTCCAATGAAAAAGAGGAGGGAGGGGGGGAGAAAAGAATACAGATAGATTGGCACTGACAGATTAAAAAAATTCCCTAATATCAAAATTCTCTTGACCATAAACTCCTGAGAACTAAAAAAAAAAAAAACTCAGTTTGTCCAACAAAGGAACTGATTTTGTATCCAAATGGTTACGTGGAAGTCAGGACCTAATGAGAAAGTATGAAAGTTTTCCAGTCATCCCGCAAAGGAACAACTTTTACAGCGAAACAATATGAGCCCGATCTCAGCATGAACTGTTCAGAATACACACACAAATTGATTGGCTCTCTCTCCAGTGGATTGTCAGTGGCGTTATTTTCGCGTTGTTTGTCGCTGCAAGTCGTCTACAAGCCACAGTCACTTTGATAAACACTTCTTTGCTCCAGCAAACACTGTCCAAGACTGTCAACACTGAAGACTTTTGACACGTTACATCATCCAACAACACTGCCCAACACTGAAGACTTTGACACACATTACGTCATCCAACAACACTGCCCAACACTGAAGACTTTGACACACATTACGTCCTCCAACAACACTGCCCATGTCAGTGCTGAAGACTTTGACACACATTACGTCATCCAACAACACTGCCCAACACTGAAGACTTTGACACACATTACGTCATCCAACAACACTGCCCAACACTGAAGACTTTGACACACATTACGTCCTCCAACAACACTGCCCATGTCAGTGCTGAAGACTTTGACACACATTACATCCTCCAACAACACTGCCCAACACTGAAGACTTTGACACACATTACATCCTCCAAACAACACTGCCCATGTCAGTGCTGAAGACTTTAACACACATTACATCCTCCAACAACACTGCCCAACACTGAAGACTTTGACACACATTACATCCTCCAACAACACTGCCCATGTCAGTGCTGAAGACTTTGACACACATTACATCCTCCAACAACACTGCCCATGTCAGTGCTGAAGACTTGACACACATTACGTCCTCCAACAACACTGCCCAACACTGAAGACTTTGACACACATTACATCCTCCAACAACACTGCCCATGTCAGTGCTGAAGACTTTGACACACATTACGTCCTCCAACAGCACTGCCCAACACTGAAGACTTTGACACACATTACATCCTCCAACAACACTGCCCATGTCAGTGCTGACGACTTTGACACCCATTACGTCATCCAGCAACACTGCCCAACACTGAAGACTTTGACACACATTACGTCCTCCAACAACACTGTCCAACACTGAAGACTTTGACACACATTACATCCTCAAACAACACTGCCCATGTCAGTGCTGAAGACTTTGACACACATTACATCCTCCAACAACACTGCCCAACACTGAAGACTTTGACACACATTACGTCATCCAACAACACTGCCCATGTCAGTGCTGAAGACTTTGACACACATTACGTCATCCAAAAACACTGCCCATGTCAGTGCTGAAGACTTTGACACACATTACGTCATCCAAAAACACTGCCCATGTCAGCGCTGAAGACTTTGACACACATTACGTCATCCAACAACACTGCCCTTGTCAGTGCTGAAGACTTTTACACACATTACGTCATCCAACAAAACTGCCCATGTCAGAGCTGAAGACTTTGACTCACATTACGTCCTCCAACAAGACTGCCCAACACTGAAGACTTTGACACACATTACGTCCTCCAACAACACTGCCCAACACTGAAGACTTTGACACACATTACGTCCTCCACCAACACTGCCCAACACTGAAGACTTTGACACACATTACGTCCTCCAACAACACTGCCCATGTCAGTGCTGAAGACTTTGACACACATTACATCCTCCAACAACACTGCCCATGTCAGTGCTGAAGACCTTGACACACATTACATCCTCCAACAACACTGCCCATGTCAGTGCTGAAGACTTTGACACACATTACATCCTCCAACAACACTGCCCAACACTGAAGACTTTGACACACATTACGTCCTCCAACAACACTGCCCAACACTGAAGACTTTGACACACATTACGTCCTCCAACAACACTGCCCATGTCAGTGCTGAAGACTTTGACACACATTACATCCTCCAACAACACTGCCCATGTCAGTACTGAAGACTTGACACACATTACATCCTCCAAAAACACTGCCCATGTCAGTACTGAAGACTTTGACACACATTACATCCTCCAACAACACTGCCCATGTCAGTGCTGAAGACTTTGACACACATTACATCCTCCAACAACACTGCCCATGTCAGTACTGAAGACTTTGACACACATTACATCCTCCAACAACACTGCCCAACACTGAAGACTTTGACACACATTACGTCATCCAACAACACTGCCCAACACTGAAGACTTTGACACACATTACGTCATCCAACAACACTGCCCAACACTGAAGACTTTGACACACATTACGTCCTCCAACAACACTGCCCATGTCAGTACTGAAGACTTTGACACACATTACGTCCTCCAACAACACTGCCCATGTCAGTGCTGAAGACTTTGACACACATTACGTCCTCCAACAACACTGCCCATGTCAGTGCTGAAGACTTTGACACACATTACATCCTCCAACAACACTGCCCATGTCAGTACTGAAGACTTTGACACACATTACGTCCTCCAACAACACTGCCCATGTCAGTGCTGAAGACTTTGACACACATTACATCCTCCAACAACACTGCCCAACACTGAAGACTTTGACACACATTACGTCATCCAACAACACTGCCCAACACTGAAGACTTTGACACACATTACGTCCTCCAACAGCACTGCTCATTCCAACACTAAAGACTTTGACACACATTACGTCATCCAACAACACTGCCCAACACTGAAGACTTTGACACACATTACGTCATCCAACAACACTGCCCAACACTGAAGACTTTGACACACATTACGTCCTCCAACAACACTGCCCATGTCAGTACTGAAGACTTTGACACACATTACGTCCTCCAACAACACTGCCCATGTCAGTGCTGAAGACTTTGACACACATTACGTCCTCCAACAACACTGCCCATGTCAGTGCTGAAGACTTTGACACACATTACATCCTCCAACAACACTGCCCATGTCAGTACTGAAGACTTTGACACACATTACGTCCTCCAACAACACTGCCCATGTCAGTGCTGAAGACTTTGACACACATTACGTCCTCCAACAACACTGCCCAACACTGAAGACTTTGACACACATTACGTCATCCAACAACACTGCCCAACACTGAAGACTTTGACACACATTACGTCCTCCAACAGCACTGCTCATTCCAACACTAAAGACTTTGACACACATTACGTCATCCAACAACACTGCCCAACACTGAAGACTTTGACACACATTCCGTCCTCCAACAACACTGCCCATGTCAACACTAAAGACCTTCATTGTTTAGTTTTATTAGTTATTTTGTGTGTTGTGATTGTTTCAGGGACGAGAGAATCCCGTTCTCTCTGTTGACGTTGTGCTCTCAGTATTGACCTATGTGTGTTTGTCCTGATGAGAATGTAAACCAGAGTCCTCGAGTAGTATGCACGTACCGCACTTAAAAAGAATCCAGGGCAACAAGGGAGCTGGGCTGGGCAAAATCCTGTTGGATAAGTGCTCTTGGCGGAGCAGGCTGCTTTCCACTAGGAGAAATGGGTGGTGACCCTGATTGTTTGTACTGCTGTAGCGGCGCCTTACGCTTCCTTCCTCTCTGTATCACGGCATCAGCCAGGCGTGAAAGCCACGGACCCCAACAACAGTGTTGGCCTTGAAACTGAGAGCGAAGCTTTATAAAAGCGTATCCATGAACCGCGTTGAACCCGACAGCCCGGTTTCACCCTTCCCGTTTGCTGTCGATAGTGCAACAATACTGGACTGAAAAGTCCTGCTACAGTGACGGGTAGCCCCAGTGATGGGATTTGAACCCACGATCACAGCCGTGCTCAATGCGCTGCGTCGGCCAGACTGCCACAGCAGCTGGTCAGTGCAGCCGTGATGTTCTGTTACTGCGTAGTTAAGGTTTCGCCTGGCCCATTACTCACACGTGTGCCACTCGCCTTTTTTGATGTCCTCCATCTTGCAGCGCCGGCAAGCTCATTAGGCCGTGGCAGTCCTGCGAGGCTTGGGGGGCCTGAAAAGTAAGTCTTGGTTCAGGTAAGTAAAAGAGAGGATAGGCACGTAGGCTCGTTTTTTTGTTTTGTTTTTTCTTTTTTAACCTTTCATGATAGCTGACGCTGGTAATAACTAACACTGCATAATGCACAGTGTCCACTTTTATGTGTGGACCTTTATTTAGCCTTCATAAACACATCCAGTGTGTATTTACACATTTCCCTGAGTAAGTGCCCATTGATCTTGTAGGCTGTAAGTTGAACAGCAGTCTGGCTGTATGGCCAAAGACGCCATTTTTTTGACGGTACAACAAAGGGAAGACACTGAAGATCACATGAGAATGATCTCCCCTGTCAGGGTTGGATGGCTTGAATGGACAGTGGAAGGGGAGCTGTTTGTTGTCTCTGATACCTTCGTTCTTTGGAAGGGGGAGGGGGGTTCGGGGGAGGAGGTGTGGTGTTTGCTTTGTTGGTGTCTTTTTTAATAACCTTCGAGAGAAAAAAAACTGTTTAGGTTTGGAGAGAAAGGTAAGGTCGGTTGGGCTGCCGTATCCTCCCCCCCCCCCCCCCAAAGGATATGTAGAATGTTCTTATTCTTGATCACATACCGGGCAAGTACACTGAATACCTGAGAGACGCATACGAAAACTGGTGCTGTTTGTAGAGAATACTTCAAACAATATCACCCTGATCAACGACGGGATCTGCGGTTGTTTCTTTTCTTTTTTTATTCTAGGATAGAAAATGCGTTTCACAGTCGATTGTAACTGGCTTGTTTCTGTTATTTGTGTCTTTGAAACAAAAGTCTAGTGATTGAAATGCTTGTCTATCTGTTACAGCGATTCTCATCTACCGTCACACACACGCACGCATTGCTGCACACACGCACGCACTCATGCGCACACGTATACATACACAGGCGCACACACACAGACACAGAGAGAGGAGAGAGAGAGAGAGAGAGAGAGAGAGAGAGAGAGAGAGAGAGAGAGAGAGAGAGAGAGCATAGAACAGAATACGCCTCAGCGGAGCGTAAAACTCCATCTCCTTACAGTTGATTAAACTGAAAACTGACCACCACAAGCAACCTCTCCCTGTCCTTCTGCCGCCTTGAACTTACCCAGACATGAATCAGGTACCCATTTACTGTGTGCGGAGCGGTCGAAAAGAGCGAACCGCTAACGATTAAGCGTCCATCTAAGGCGCGCATTTTGTGCATGTGAAGAAGAGCACGTTTTGTTGTGTTTTTTGTAGACCAAGGGGCAGCGTACACATGACTCTAGCACATTGAGTCTTGGTGGTGAAACGCTGTAACTGTGGAACTGAAAGAGATACTTGTGCTAGCTGCATTCTAGGAAGCATTGTTTTTATGCGCAGTTTATATCTGTTTTCTTGCATCTGAAAAGAGAAATTCGTCGAAAATGTCCTTGGCTGGTTTGTTGGCATTGTTCTTAATAAGCTTTGCTTTGCAATCTGTTTCGTGTGTTTATTTGTATTTTGGATGGATAGGACAAGGGGCGAAATGTTCAGAGAGAGTGTTATGTCGGAGAGTACGAGCCGTTCCTGTCGACCCTAAGAGCCAATGCACCGCGTAAACTGTGGGCGAGTGCTGGTGTAGAACTGAATCTTCCGAAGTAATGCGTAAGGGGAACAGAAAGAAACTGTTGTGAAGTTACAGAGAGAAAAAAAAATGAACGTTTTCCGCCGTGCCGGAAACGGGATGCACGGATTTCTAATTCGAAGATAAAAACGCTCATTTCTGGAAGAAGTGTTAGTTTGTGTAGAATTGCAAGATGTTGTTTGACATGAAGTTAGGATTCTCTCTCTCTCTCTCTCTCTCTCTCTCTCTCTCCTCTCTCTCTCTCCTCTCTCTCTCTCTCTCTCTCTCTCTGAGAGGACGAGCTGCCGATTTTCAACACCATTCCATGCTAGAATGGGAAAATCAAACAGATTATATCCCCCCTTCCCTTGTTAGAGCAGACACGTTGCGGAAATGGGGGTGGGAAGGTGTAGGGGAGCTTGACGAGGGGGGAAGGGGGAGGGGTGGGAGGTGGTCTGTGAACCGAGGCGCCACACACACTGAGTTAGAGGTGGGGGACAAAACGTCAAGCAGCACCGTAGTAGGTTCACGCACGCACGCACGCTCTCATGCTCACATGCACACACGCACGCACTCATGCACACACGCGCGCACGCACGCACTTACGCACACACGCACGCATTGCTGCACACACGCACGCACTCATGCGCACACGCATACATACACAGGCGCACACACACAGACACAGAGAGAGAGAGAGAGAGAGAGAGAGAGAGAGAGAGAGAGAGCATAGAACAGAATGCCCCTCAGCGGAGCGTAAAACTCCATCTCCTTACAGTTGATTAAACTGAAAACTGACCACCACAAGCAACCTCTCCCTGTCCTTCTGCCGCCTTGAACTTACTCAGACATGAATCAGGTACCCATTTACTGTGTGCGGAGCGGTCGAAAAGAGCGAACCGCTAACGATTAAGCGTCCATCTAAGGCGCGCATTTTGTGCATGTGAAGAAGAGCACGTTTTGTTGTGTTTTTTGGTGTGTGTGTGTTTTTAATGCTAGAAAGCGCACCCATGTACGTGTTATATCTGTGCTGATAAGCGCGCGTGGTTGAAGCCGTTTTGACTCTTGTCCGTGAACATTTCCGTTTCGTGTTTAAACGCCTGATGTCTTCTTGATTTTTTTTGATTTTTTTTTACAAGAAAAAATCCATGAAATGTATGTTCACGGCACTGAAATGTTTAAACAACTCTCTTTGATCTTTCATTAACTTTCTGTTAACAGTAATAATATCTTTCATTTCTTTCCCATACTTCCTCGTTAACAGTGTTCGGTTGTTGTTGGGTTTTTTTGTTTGTTTTTGGTTGTTTTGTTGTTGTTGTTGTTGTTGTTGTTGTTTTGGTTGTTTTTTGGTTGTTGTTTGTTTTTGTTGTTTTTTTTTTTTTGGGGGGGGGGGTATGATTTTGTTAAATGGATCTTACAACACGATGTAGTGATCACCCATATTTTACATTGCGCTCTTTTGAAAGACTAATATGCCTCCTTGGATTTCGTTTCATTCGGGTTTCCTGGTTCCCAAAAATAGGCCCTATATGACATCATGTTACGCGCGAGATTATAGATTAAAAACAACCAGAAAAACGCGCAGAAATCTAGAAAAACGCGCTTTTATCGAATGCGCTCACTGTTTGTGAAACAGAGAGTGTTTTCGGGTTTTCCAGACGTAAAATTCTGAGCCCATGGGTGGTTAGAACTGGCGACCGTTAGCTCTGCGGGTCAACTCTTTTACCATTAATACTTTGGCTCCTGTCTTCAGCATACTGTGGGTATCAAACACCGCGACACAACACATGAATGTTTCAGCTCAGCTCAACATCATTATAACAGACCCTTACCCTTCTCTCAGCGCATGCATTGCTCCAAATCCAAGCTGAGAACAGCAGTAGAACAGCATCCTTCATGTTGTTCATAAGCAGAGGAGACGGGAGGGGAGTGGGGGGAGGGAGGTGGGGGCAGAGGTCTGGAGTGTTTTCCTGGGGGAAAAAATATCAAACGATAGTTTTTAGGCACAGTATGTGTTTGTGTTTTATGCTTTCAAACTGTAGTTTTTTGGCACAGAATGTGTTTATGTTTTATGCTTTTAAACAATAGTTCTTTTGCACAGAATGTGTTTGTGTTTTATGCTGTCAAATTATTTTAAGACTACTGTAACGGTGTGAAATCTGAAACTCTAAGGTTGCAAAATCTTTTTATGAATCTTATCTGAAAAATTCTTTCAACAAGTAAGACATAGATACTGTTTCCGTTTCACACACACGTAACACGCGCGCACACACACACACACACACACACACACACACACACACACACGCACGCACGCACGCACGCACGCTCTCACACACACACACACACACACACACACACACACACACACACACACACACACACACACACACACACACAACGAGACAGACAGACAGAGAGAGCGCGCGCGCACACACACACACACACACACACACACACACACACACACACACACACACACACACACTCACACACACACACAAACGCACACACACACACACACACACACACACACACACACACACACACACACACACACACACACACACACACAACAGAAAGAGAGAGAGAGAGAGAGAGAGAGAGAGAGAGAGAGAGAGAGAGATTGATTGATTGATTGATTGATTGATCTTTAATACCCAAGGATGAAGATTTTAGGCCAAAGCCTAGTCTTACAATCTGTCCTTGTCATGCATACATTATTTCAGCACGTATCATTCATACAGACAATTGAACATAGCAACATGATAATCTAATTCTACAATGATAAGCAAACTGCTCATAAAAGCACTAATGAGATGGGGGATGGTAAAACAAAAGGAAACTTACAAGCAAACAAACAAACAAAAACTACAGAGAGAGAGAGGTCAGAGGAGGGTGGGGAAGAGAGAATGGTAGGTTGGGGGAGGAGAAAAGGGATGGTAGACAGAGTGGGAGTGGGGATGAGCGATTTTAACGGAGTAGGTTTTATGTTGAGACGATTTATCCAAAGTATGGTTCACAGAAGACTTAGCGAATGGACGCTAATCATTGTAATCGAATAATTTAACTACTGAGACATAAAATGTTTATGCAAATGTTCCTTGAAAGGTTTTAAAGTATTCATGTTTTGTAGATTCGGTGGAAGTGAGTTCCAGACATATGGTCCAGAGTAAGCTAGGCTTGTTTTGTATAGATCAATGCGTGAGTAGGGAAGAAGGAATTTCGTCGAGCCAGAAAAGCTGTTCGATCTTGTAAAAAGGGCATTGATATAACATGGCATAGTATCTGTCAAGATTGTAAACATAAATGATGCCTTGTTGAATTCCAATTGCCTATTCAGAGGAAGTATGTTCAGCACTTTTAGTTTTTCGTCTGTTGTTAGAGATACAGAGAGAGAGAGAGAGAGAGAGAGAGAGAGAGAGAGAGAGAGAGAGAGAGAGAGAGAGAGAGAGCACAGAGAGAAGAGAGAGAGAGAGAGAGAGAGAGAGAGAGAGAGAGAGAGAGAGAGAGAGAGAGAGAGAGAGGGTGTACCCACAACCATGTAACATTCATCTTCAGCATAAACACAAGCAAAACACTGTAAACCGGTCGACCGTAGCATGCAGCCTCGTGTGGCCCGACAAAGCTCCGTGCGGCATCAGTAACAAACTGCCAGCATAATGCCATACAGCGTGTCCGAAAACCCCGTCACATCAAACATGAATGTTGCACATGATCTCTCCAACATTGAAGACCTCCCCCCCCCCCCCCCCCCACCACCCACCCCCTCCCCCGCGGCACGCTTTGATCC
>CM031616.1:6214089-6221589 GCA_018398815.1 Conus ventricosus
TTCTCCCCTCTCTCTCACTCACGCGTTACTTTATGCCCTCACTCCGTGTCCAAGGGCCAGTACCATTGGTCAGTATTTTTACCGCCTGATACCCGAAGTTATCTCCCTCTAATTCCATTGGATATTCAAATCATGACAGTCACGCCTACACGCCTTACTCTCTGTGGTGGTCAATTGGTCATTTAATTGATTAGCTAGATTTCACCCCCACCACGCACTACCTTCCCCCCTTTCCTACTTAACTGGCGCCGTGTGGCTTAACGTGTGGGCACTGGTCAGTGTAAATTGGCTAGATGAGCCTGAGCCAGGCGCTACGACTCGTCTCGCTAGACATCGAGGCGTCGGTCAAAGCTGCTTAGTCCGTCTGGCCGGACAAACCGTCTCTGTGGAGCCTCTCCCCTATGCTTAATTGGCTGGATCCGAACCATGGGCCCGTCTACGTGGCGCCAGAATATTTGAGTTAGAGCTTATGTCCAAACAACCTGGACCACGACTTGGTTGTTCTATTTTTGACCGTGACAATTTTCCCCCTTGCAAAAGACTATGCACCGCATCGTCTCAAAACCACGGTACAAAAAAAAACAACAACCGAATTTTCTGACACACAGCTACACGTGCAAAGTTTTAAAAAAATACTTTACAACCAACGGTTTATAAATTATAAAATATATCATTAGTGAATACCACTCCAATGAGTTATCATTGACGTGCGCTCTTGCGTTATTTCAATTCATTTTATAACGACCTCTGTGCGCACCTATGCAATCCCCCTACCTGCGGATTTGCCATATCTTCTCTTCACAATTCTTATGAGAAGCACAATATAATATGATCACGATCCATGACACTTCACTGAGGAATCTCCATCCTCACTTATTGCAAATAATGCATCACTACACAAGCGACTGTATGCTCCAAGCATAACTACATTCACATGAACAAGTCTCACAAAGAAAACATGAACAAGTCTCACACAAAAATATGAACCATAGCCAACTGGGAATGAACCCATATCCAATCAACATAACTGTAATCAACACATATTCTCAACAAAGCACCCCGGATATGACTGACTTCCTCTGAGTTGCAGCTTGCTAGACTACACGACTTAAATAGTCAGCTCCGACATTCTGTCGACCTGGAATGTACTGCACTCGGTACCTGTAGGGCTGCAATGCCATTGCCCAACGCAGAACTCTGCTGTTTTTTCAGCTGCGCCTCCTGCAGGAATTTGAGTGGTTGATGATCAGTCTCTATCACGAACTCTTTCCCATACAAGTATTTTGTGGAATTTCTGCACGGCCCACACAACGGCTAAACACTCCTTCTCCACCGTTGCGTACCCTTCTTCACACTTTGTCAACTTCCTGCTAGCATACCTCACAGGAAACTCGACCCCTTCATGCTCCTGCAACAATACTGCACCTATCCCACCACCTGATGCATCTGTCCGCAACAAAAATGGTTTGGACATATCTGGTAGCTTCAAGATGGGACGGGAACCTAGTCTTTCCAACACCGTCTGCAGTGCTTGCTCTGCAGCGTCTGACCACTCGACCACTGCCGGTTTCCCTGCTTTGACCAAATCACTGAGAGGACTCGTGATTGCTGCGAAATTTGGAACAAACTCCCTATAGAAACCAATAAAACCTAGCAGACTCCTGACTTCTGTTTTGGTCTTTGGTCTCTCTGAATTCATCATCTTCTCCACCTTTCCCTTTTCTGGCTGCTTTGTGTCGCCTCCGACAACAAAACCTAGGAACTCCAGGCTTGGAAAACCAACCTGGCACTTTGTTGGTCTGGCTGTGAGATTGGCTTGTCTCAGCCTCTCTAAAACTGCTCCTAGCTGCCTCATATGCTCCTCCCATGTCTCGGATGCTATCAGAATGTCATCCATGAAATTCACAACACCTTCCAATCCCGTCAATAGCTTCCTCATCATCCGAGAGAAGACTGCAGGTGCGTTGACCATCCCAAAAGGGAGTACTCGCCACTGGTATAGCCCCATAGGAGTGGAGAATGCTGTGACTTCCTTTGAGTCCTCACTCAAGGCTATTTGCCAGTAACCCTTGCTCAGATCTATCCTGGTGAAATACTGGCTCTTGCTTGTGGCGATCTGAGCGAACAGGTCTTCCATGTTCGGTATGACCTCTGCATCGACCTTGGTGACACTGTTCAGACGTCTATAGTCAACACAGAATCGATGCTCACCTGACTTTTTCCTCACTAAGACGACGGGTGCACTATACGATGATTTGGACGGTTCAATCACCCCAAGGTCCAACATCTTTTCTACCTCCTCCTCGATCACTTGCTTGGTGGCATATGGGATCGGGTAGGCTTTCACATGTACGGGTTTCTGTGATGTTAACTCCACCGTACATGTCTCTAGAGTTGTCCTGCCTGGTTTATCAGTCAGGGACGCCCTATACTGTTCTAGGAGCCCCCTAACTTCCTCCTGTCTCCTACTGTCTAGCCCTTCATACAGTGACACATCCCTGTATGACTCTTCTCCTGGAAACTCAGGCAACAAAATCTCCCCTTCTTCTGCTGGGTCTCCTTCACCTCCATCAATGATTGCTGCTGCGCCTATGTGCTGAGTCTCACGCTGAATATATTTGCGGAGCAAATTTGCATGGAAAAGTTTTGATTTCCCATTCACATCGATTCGGTAGTCCTGATCTACCTTTTCAATGATGGTGAATGGTCCCTTCCAATGCATCAGCAGCTTGTTGTGATCCGTGGGAAGCAGTAACAGGACTTGATCTCCCACCTTGAGGAATTGCTTCCTCACCTTCCTGTCATACTGCTTCTTCTGGACGACCCTAGCCTCCTGCAAACTCTCCCTTGCGACCTTACATGTCTTCTCGAGCCTATTGCGTAGGTCCACCACATACTGATAAGTGGTTTTGACCTCTTCGGACTCCTGTTCTCCGGACCACAGCTCTTTGAGAATGCACACTGGTCCCCGAACTGTCCGCCCATACAGCAGCTCAAATGGCGAAAAGCCTGTGCTTTCCTGAGGGGCTTCCCTGTAGGCGAACAGTGCCGCTGGAATGTAGCGGTCCCAATCTGCTGGCCTTTCCTCACAGAGCTTCTTTAAGATGCCCTTCAGCACACCATTGAATCTCTCCACCAAGCCATTGCATTGTGGGTGGTATGGGGTAGTGAGAAGCTGTGTGATCCCTAGCAGCCTGTTGACCTCCTTCATCACGCCTGAGGTGAACTGTGACCCCCTGTCACTGAGAATTTGTGCTGGCACACCCACGCGAGAGAAGATGTCTACCAGCCCTTCAGCGACCTGTTGCGTATCTACGCCTTTCAATGCAACTGCTTCTGGGTATCTGGTCGCGTAGTCCACGAGCGTCAACACATACCTGTGCCCGCCTTTGGAACAGGGCGCGATTGGGCCAATCAGATCAACAGCCACTCTCCTGAACGGTGTGTCAATTAAAGGGGGATGTTTAAGAGGAGCCTTCCTCTTCACCCCTCTTGTGGCTGACCTTTGACACACGTCACATGACATGCAGAAACGCTTGATGTCTGCCATTGCTCCTGGCCAATGAAAATCATCGAAGATTCGGTCAGCTGTTTTGCTGGTGCCGAGATGACCCGCCATGAGCGACTCGTGACCCACTGACATGACAGTGTCACGATAACCTGCTGGTACCTCTAACTGAGTGGTCACCTTACCTGTCTTCCCCTTGGTGAACACTCGGTACAACAGCCCGCCTTTCACAAGAAATTCTGTCTCACCTCCTCTAACCTCCTGTTTCTCTCCACCTCTTGCCAACTCCCAAGACTTCACGAGCGAAGGGTCTTGTTCCTGCGCTGCCCTAAACCATCAGGCGACACATCTATGCCTGACTTCCTTGCCGGAACGACTAACGGTTTATCAACCTTTCCCTCCTTCTTGCTCCGTGTTTGAACTGCTGCCCCTGTAGCAGTCAACAACTCAGGATCCCCTGGATCCCTTGCCCCTGGAATATTTCCAATGATCAAATCATGAAGGGGTTTCTCCATCACCAACGCAGACAACTCGCCTGAGAAGTAAGGGGTACGTACTTCTATCTTAGCAACTGGAAACTCCCTCACAGTGCCATCGATTAGAGTACAGGTCTGGATTTGCCCTGTCAAATCCCCTTTCTCGACCAGGGTTGTTCGTACTACCCCGCATGAACAACCAGTGTCTCGTAACACTTTCACCCTCTGCTGGCCAATCCACCCTTCTTCCACTGGTAACGAACCACCCAGCCTAGTGCCCTCCATCCCTGACACTGACTGCTGTCCAGTGCTAGCCATAGGCTGCACTCCACCCTCTTCAGACTGAATCCCTTTTGGTTCCACTGCAGGTCGTTTCCCTTGACGACCCTTAACCACCTCTTGCAAGGCTGCTGCCTTCTGGAACCTCATGCGACAATCCCTCGCCACATGTCCCTTCTTGTGACAAATGAAACACCTAATGTCCCTTTGCCCTTCCTTCTGCCCCACCACTGGGTTTGCAGACTTTGCAGAAAACTCCCCTGGTCTCCTTGCACTCTTCTCACCTGTGCCTAGCACCTGTTTCTCCTGCACCTTCGTGCCCAAACGTGCCTCTCTATACACCTCTGCGAACTTCAACAACTCCCCTGCTGTCTCTGGCTGTCTCTCTTTCAAATGTATGGTTAACTCAGGGCCGCAACCTGACAAAATCTGTTCTTTCATAAGTAGCTCTTTCAATTCAGCGAACTCCTTTTTCGTACCACTCAACTCTAACCATTTCTCAAAATAGTGATCTAGACGTGCACCAAACTGAGTGTACGTCTCCCTGCTTGCAATCTAGCTGAACGAAATTTCTTTCTGAATCCTTCCTCTGTGAGGTCAAATCCTTTCATCAATGATTCCTTCACAGCACCAAAATCAGACTGGGTGTCTGCTGGCA
This sequence comes from Conus ventricosus, assembly GCA_018398815.1. Taxonomy (NCBI): domain Eukaryota; kingdom Metazoa; phylum Mollusca; class Gastropoda; order Neogastropoda; family Conidae; genus Conus; species Conus ventricosus. The sequence goes on from CM031616.1 coordinate 6,219,011, forward strand.
ATGCAGTGAAAATCTGTAATGCCTTACCCGTCAATAACGCAGACAAAATGACTGCCCACTCTTCTGGAGGCCAACCCTGACTGGTCGCAAACGTTTCGAAACGACTGATGTATGCGTCAATCGAATCGGTCCCTTCCGAGAATTTTGGCAACTTGGGTCGGGGGGCATAGCTGCGCACAGAGTCACTGGAAAGTGAACTACCATCATCGGTGGTCTCCCTTTGTATTCTCACTTTCTCTAACTCTAATTGGACCTTTAGTCTTTCTGTTTCCTGCGTTTCCCTAGCTTTAATCCTTTCCGTTTCCTGCTTCATTCTTTCTGTTTCCTGTGCTTCCCTTATTCTTTCTGTTTCCTGCTTCATTCTTTCTGTTTCCTGCGCTTGCCTTATTCTCTCTGTTTCCTGCGTTGCGCTAGCTTTAGTCCTTTCCTGCTCTGCTAATGCTATCTCTACGGCAACACGGCGTCTTTCCGCGCGTTCATCCCTTTCCATCTTTTGCTGGTTTTCAACGAATGCTTGCAACTCTTCTCCCAAATAACCTAAATCATGAGCGACGCTCACAAGTTGTTCAATAGGGGTGTTCTTTTCTTCCGCCATTATATCTTTTTTTTTTTTTTTTTTTGAACAAGATTTTATAACAACGACAGCCAAACTGGTGGTTACCGACACGAGTGACGTGATAGCACAATCCTATGAATGATAATATTAGCTTGGGACAACGTAGTTAGTTTTTATAAGACGCCCAGCGCCTGACCCAACTATGAGAGCGAATTATAGGCAATCTGTGCGAAATAAGTGCTCTGGGGCTGAAATGCCAAGCCTAGTATTAACTATCTTGGAAGCAATGCCAAGCCTAGTATTTAACTATCTTGGGAACATACAGTAAGACAACCCCTTGTCTTAGGATTACAATACTTGAATCCCACCCAGCTTCCTCTCTGAGAAGTTGAACAATTATAATAAATGGGCCAGAATATCCTGGCAGGCTCGCCAATAAATTGTCAACCTCGGGTGATGTCGATGGAGGAAGGACTAGCGCACAGCCCAAACACACTCACAGCTTGCTCACGATCTCATTCATATATCATGCATTCGTCACATCAAACCACTAGTAAAGTCTATAACTTTACTACACATGTTCATAGAACGAAACATCAATGCATATGGAGTCAAACAAAATAAAACATTCTCTCTTTCCTGAACTTCACAAAATCATTTATCTAAAACATCATTAACTAACCCGGGTATAAATAGATTTCTACTTTACCTGGCCAGGTGATCTTAACTATTCACGAATCACTGTCTTTTTCTTTTCCTTTTTTTTTCTTTTCACTGTCACTTTCACAACACGACACAACTGCTGGCACCGGTCAAGTTAGACTGCTGGCATCGGTCAGGCTGGACTGCTGGCACTGGTCAGGTCAGACCGCTGGCGTTGGTCAGGTTGGACTGCCGATGAAAGTGGCGCTGGCCAAGTATGAGGTCGAACCCCCGGTTTAGATGGAACAGTGACTATCAACATCGATCTGTTCTCCTTTCTTTCTTCCTGCATTAACGCATTGCACTCTCTCTCTCTCTCCTAGTCTGCTCTATTAAATGGACATGGTTGCTTTTCTTTTCCTTTTCTTTTCTTTCTTTTTCTCTTCATTAGTTAGCAACTCTCTCTTTCCACATCTCTCTTTAGTCCTCCCTTTGCAGACTATATCTGGTGCTAATGCTCAAACTTCACTCCTCTCATCTCTCTGCCTTTCTCCTGCAGAGACTACACCCCAGAACCTCTCTCTCTCTCTCTGTTCGTTCTCCCCTCATCTCTCTGCTTCTCTCTCGTCAGAGCTTACACAGAGCCTCTTCCTCTGTCTCTCTCTGTTCGTTCTGTGCAGACTATCTGGTGCTAATGCTTAAACTTCACTCCTCTCATCTCTCTGCCTTTCTCCTGCAGAGACTACACCCCAGAACCTCTCTCTCTCTCTGTCTCTCTGTTCGTTCCCATCTCCCTGCCTTCCTGTAGGCGAGAGCCTACTCCCCCGAACTTCTTCCTCTCTCTCTCTGTCTGTTCGTTTTCTTCGTTCTCCCCTCTCTCTCACTCACGCATTACTTTATGCCCTCACTCCGTGTCCAAGGGCCAGTACCATTGGTCAGTATTTTTACCGCCTGATACCCGAAGTTATCTCCCTCTAATTCCATTGGATATTCAAATCATGACAGTCACGCCTACACGCCTTACTCTCTGTGGTGGTCAATTGGTCATTTAATTGATTAGCTAGATTTCACCCCCACCACGCACTACCTTCCCCCCTTTCCTACTTAACTGGCGCCGTGTGGCTTAACGTGTGGGCACTGGTCAGTGTAAATTGGCTAGATGAGCCTGAGCCAGGCGCTACGACTTGTCTCGCTAGACATCGAGGCGTCGGTCAAAGCTGCTTAGTCCGTCTGGCCGGACAAACCGTCTCTGTGGAGCCTCTCCCCTATGCTTAATTGGCTGGATCCGAACCATGGGCCCGTCTACGTGGCGCCCAGAATATTTGAGTTAGAGCTTATGTCCAAACAACCTGGACCACGACTTGGTTGTTCTATTTTTGAC
>CM031616.1:6226589-6228153 GCA_018398815.1 Conus ventricosus
GCGCTCCTCACACCCACTGATGGCAAAATGTATGTTCATTGTGAATAGCCATTAGTGGAGCAAGGCGTTGAAGAAGTAGAACGAAGTTTGAGACGTTCGTCTGGTTCTTTGTTTCGCGCCTGGACCATCCACCTTGGAAATCCGTTTTCACAATCTGTGTTATCATTCTTTCTTTTGGGTGAATGGGGCCATAGTTCCATTTACATCCAGTTCTTGCAACTTGGTGGTTGACAGGATAATTTAGAGATGAGGCCATTTGCCATTTGTTTGCCGAATAAAGCAAAGATATCAGATTGAAGGATATGATGGATCTTCTCTCTCTCTCTCTCTCCTCTCTCTCTCTCTCTCTCTCTCTCTCTCTCTCTCTCTCTCTCTCTCTCTCTTCTCTCTCCCTCATTCTGTCTTTCTGCCTCTTTCGTCTCTGTCTCTCTCTATGTCTTTTCTCTCTCTCTCTCCTCTCCACATCTCTTCTCTCTCCTCTCGCTCTCTCTCTCTCTCTCTCCTCTCTCGCACTCTCTCTCTCTCTTCTCTCCTCTCTACTCTCTCTCTCTCTCCCTCTCTCTCTCACACAACACACACACACACAAACACACATACACACACACAAACACACACACACACACACGACACACACACACATGCATATGCACAACACGACACACATACACACACACCACATCACACACATGCACACTTGACCTTCTCCTCTCTACCTCATTGTTCTCCCTCTTACCTCCCTTACCGCCTCTGTCTCTGCTCTCACAATCTTTTTCTCTCTCTCCTCTATCTGTCCACCTTATCTGTCCGTATGTCTTTCACTACCTATCTATCATCTAACTATCTATATATCTAACTATCTATCAATCAATCATTTCTTTTTTTTTTCTTTATGTCATCATCCCCCTCTCTCTTTTCTCACTCTTTCTCTCTCGCTCACTCTCTCTCTCATCTCTTTCCTCTCTCACTCTCTCTCTCTCTCTTCTCTCTCTCTCTTCTTTCTCTCTTCCCCCCCCCACTCTCTCTCGCTCACTCTCTCGTTTTTTGCTCTCCCTCGCTCGTCACTGGCTCACATGCGCCCTCCCTCCCGAATTCCCGCCTTCTCACTCACATTATAAAACACGACATCATCACCCACCTCTCACTGTGGCAAAATGTATGTTCTCTTAGATGGAGAGCCGTTAGTAGAGGCAAGGCGTTGGAAGAAATAGGAAAGAGTGAGAGCTTCGTCGTTTTTCCTTTTCTTTCACCTGGACCATTCACCTTGGAGATCCTTTTTCACCAACTGTGGTTATTTTCTTTTTCTTTTCTTTAGATATCTTTTTTCTTTTACAGTTGAACAGATGTCCCATTTTACATCCAGTCTGTAAACGTGTTATGACAGATAATTTAAATGGAGCAATTCGCTATTTCTTCCGAAAAATAATTACATAAAACGGAAAGCATGATGATTCTCTCTCTCTCTCTCTCTCTCTCACTCTACGTCTCTCTCGTCTTCTCCTCTCTCTCTCTCTCTCTCTCTCATCCAGTCTAACTACTTACCTATCTCCCATCTATCTATCTGTTT
>CM031616.1:6233253-6240753 GCA_018398815.1 Conus ventricosus
CAGTCTGGGTTCGAACTTTCGTCTCCATCCTGACATGACGTCGCCGCAGGGATTGGAGGTATGGGAGGGTATGGGGGTCTCCAGGGGTTCTGGGGGTCCTTCCCCGGTGAGGTGTAGGGGGAAGTGCCAAAATGTCAGCTTTGCCAGCCAGTGAGAGTGAGGTGGAGGGTCCAGAAATCTAGGATTCCACCTCTGCCCCCCCCCCCCACCACCACCACCCCTGCGTCCGGCCCTGCATCATGCGTTCATGTGTCATATGGTGGGCAGACGTTTATTGGACCGAGTTTGTGCATTTCTAGTTTCCTGTCCAAGATAGATAGATAGATAGATAGATAGATAGATAGGCACAGTGTTGCCTGATTGTATTTCCTGCCCCAGCATAAAGAATTACACACACACACACACACACACACACACACACACACACACAGCGTACTTGGAGCATCAACTTTCTGAAGAGACGGGTGTCCCTTCGGGTACCATGCACCTCTCGTAAGAACAGAATACGTATATGTGGCTCTTTTATAAGAGAGGTGAGAAATATTACATTTTATATACCCCCATCTCAGTGTCGGCATCTTTCCTTTTAGAACTGACTTCATCTTGAACGAAAAGCAAGCAACTGTTAGCTCTCAGCCTAGAAATAAGAAATAATATTTTTCTTCCTGATCATTATCACCAACGTTTTTTCCCCCACCACCGTAAGCAGAGACGCATTCTGATTCAATACCTATCCACACTGTTCCGTCACTGCTCCTGAATGGTTTGGGGTTGCGTTCAAAGATGTACAGGGGACAGGATTTTCGTGTTTCACTGATTGGAGTTCCATGGCGCATGGTGAGGGCATTCGTCACTTCCTGTGGAATCTGATTGACTCTACATCTGCCTCCTGTTCAGACATTGGTCGTATGGTCGCATTCATCACCTTCCTGTGGAATCTGATTGGCTCTACATCTGCCTCCTTGTTCAGGCATTGGTTTGTGTGATCGCCACATTTCACACCTGCCAAACTGTCAAGTTTGACGCACACATACAGTGGTCCGTGCACGAGCAAAGGCTTTGTACGGCAGCAGGCTGGTCACGCTGACCAGCGGACGAGACTAATTTGGCTCATGTGGTACTTGCGATGTCACCTCGGCCAACCTGGACAATTTTCTCGCCCGGAAGCGGTCACTTTGCCTGTGCAAGCGAGCTGGACTCCGAGACAAAAAAACAGACAGCAGGAAAGCGAGTCGAGATACCAATCCTCTCGTCATTCCATCTTTGGCTATAGAGCTGCGTTCAATCTTTTTCAGTAGAAAGAGTTCAGCAAAACCCGAGTCAACCCCGTGACTTACAACCCTGTATTCGTTCATTTCATAGCAACACGAGCCTCGATCGACTAAATGGTTAAGTGCGAGGCATCAACCCCCCCCCCCCCCCCCCCCCCACCCCCCACCCTCCCGTGGTTCCTGCCGATTATATCAGTCGATCAGTCTACGATTCAATAAATACAAACCCACGGGTAACAGTAGGGACGGCAGACAGATAGCCGCCGATGTGGATTTGTCGCTTACATGGGCGGCGAAGGACACGGTTCGACAAAGGTCCGATCGTGTGATCTGACGGCGCAACGCTTCTGCACCAGTCGTCGTGTTTGCTGTCAAAACAGCAGCTGTGTTACACAGGGTTTCCGTGTCTCGTTCATCTCGATCTCTCTGCTTATGTCAGCAAGGGACTGTCGTCTTTTTTCTTTTTCTTTTTAATTCAAGGGGTTGTCATGTCCGAGCTGCACTCTTCGCCTCCCTGCATATGTCTTCATTCATGCGTCCCACCAAGTGGCGCCCCGCGTCCCTCTCCCACGCTGGTCGGAAAGCCTCCTTGTTTGGCTTCCAAAACGTCAGCACGTGCTCACATATTTATACAAGAGCGTCCTGTACCACACAGACGCCTATATAGAACACACACACTCACTCCACTCACTCTCTCTCTCTCTCTCTCTCTCTCTCTCTCTCTCTCTCTCATTTAGATGTATAGACAGAATGATGGATGGAAAGAAAGACAGAGACATAGATGGTGAAAGACACGCACGCACGCGTACAAGCGCTCACACACACACACACACACACACACACACACACACACACACCACCACCACCACCACCACCACCACCTGGTAAAGCTACCCCAGCTCTCAGGACTCCTGTCCATTCCCCCTGCATGGCCAGACAGCAGTGTCAACATAAACGAAAGATTGATGCGTTGCAGGAGGACACGTTTCACATTTACAATGCAAAAAAAAAAAAAAAAAACATGAAATAACATGGCGCGTGGGGGACAGAAGATGGGAGGGAGCGTGGGGGGGGAGGAGGGGTGGATGTTATAAAAATACAGGGTCAAGCTGCGTGCATTTACCGCCTAATTCTCGTTTCGCGAACGTGATGGTCTTCTTCTTGTTTGTATAACTGGTGCAGCAACATCCCCTCTCTTCTCTCTCTCTCTCTCTCTCTCTCTCTCCAACAGACGCAAAGGATAGATATTAACCACACGATATAAAAGCAAAGTCCTCCTGTCTGGTGATGAAAAAAAAGAAAGAAAAAAAAAAAAAAGAAAGAACCTACCTTGCCCCCACCCCCAAGTCTTTCTCACTCTCTTTTCCCTGTCCCGTGCACGCACCTGATAAAACACAGTGCGAGGGGAGATGGGGAAGGGATGAGGATGAAGGGCTGATGGGGTGCAGGCTGGGAGATCGTCGTGTAAGCCGATGGTTCACGGTGCCGTGGCGTAAGAAGTTTTTCCAGCGAGGGGGGAGAGAGACTGATCAGAACACGAGAAACCGGGAAATGGGGAGTGCTGGAGGGGAGGGAGTGGGGGGGGGGAGGGGAAGGGGGGGAGGGGAGGTTAAGGATTTGAACAAACAGAAGATAGTCCTTAATTGAAGGTTTGAAAAAGATACAGATTTAGTTGAAAACTAGTATCGGTGTTCACACGGGGGCGGGTCAGACACTAACTTAATGGCAGAGGGGTGGGGGTTGTTGCCCCAAGGGTTCCCGGGGGTCGTTGTGCTGCAGGATCAACGTCCTGGGAGGGAGTTTGAAGCATCACACAGACGCGAAGGCAACGTTTTAAAATATTTAATAACAAAACTAAAACTTCTCTGATCAACTTCTTTGACACAGTCGTTGAACAACGTGGTCAAAAGCAACGTTTCCCGGTTTTTTAACTACAATTGACTAAAACCCAAATCGCATGCGACGTTTAAACATAAGGTAAGTGCTACATGGCTCCCCCAAATGGCGCAGTGCGATGAATGCAAACATACCAAAGTAAAAATAGTATAATTCAATAAACTTATAACAACTGTCCAATATGATGTGGAAAGTATATGCTTGGTTAGTCTTTGAAGTATCTTTCTATGTTGTAATGCCCCGACTCGGCTGAGTCGTAAATGTTCGATATCCTTTGGCTTCTCCCACTAGTCTCCCAGTGAAGTTGTGACTGGGGTGTCGGAGCATTTGGATAAAGGATACTGTGCAGGTGCTGGAGCGTTGCCTCGAGCATCATCCGATCTGGCAGCAAGACCTGATCTGGTAGCATCATCTGTTTTGGCAGTGTGATCCTCTGAGGAGCATGAGGGTCTTGTGGCTCAGACACACAAGGATTCTGACCAGGTCTGGGAAAAGTTTGGGGGAAATAAGCAGGCTTGAGTCGATCCAGTGACACGCGAACAGTCTTTCCCATCTTTGAAAATGCCCAAAGTATTTTTCGGCACGGGCTAACACAGGAAACGGTCCACGTAAGGCCTCACTAAGGGGCCCTTGCGGGCGTCATGACGAAGGTACACCTAAATTGCTGACTGTAATTCTTGGGGATGTACGATGCTGGTGATCCATGGTGAGAGGGGGAAAAGGGGGGAAATTTTTTCTCGTTTTTCTTGTAGTTCATGGACGAAGGTACTGGAAGCGAACACCTTGTCTGCACATGGGGGTGGAAGGAAATCACCAGGCACCGGAGGTTTGTGCCAAAGGTGAGGAGAAACAGGAGCGACGTCAAGTTCTTCTTTCCACGTTGCCCGGGTGCCAAGCATCACGACGGGTTTAGTTCGTCCATCCAGCGTGGTCCATCGAGGCGAGCCTTGAGGGGCGGCTTTGAGACTGCGATAAAACCCTTTTTCCACCATGCCATTAGCCTGGGGGTGGTACGCTGTAGTAGTTTGAGGTTTAAACTCCGAGCACCATGTTCAGCTCCCGCCACAGCGTAACTGGTGAACTGACGGCCTTGGTCTGAAGTATTGTGTCGGAACTCCGAATCGCGCGATCCAAACACGCTTTAAAGGGCCTTGGCCCCCAGGTAACAGCTTCTGCGTTGGGAAGAGGAATAGCTTCTGGCCATCTTGTAAATCTGTCTACAATGGTAAGCAGATAAGTAAAGTTTCTGATGAAGGAGTGGTCCCACAAGGTCTATGTGTATGTTACAAAGCGTCTATCAGGGGGGTCAAAAGGGGAGAGTGGAACTTTGGTGTGGCGTCCAATTTTGCTAGCCTGACATTCGTGACAAGCCTTGACCATGTTCCTCACATCTTTTTTGAGCCCAAAGGCCAGATGAAGCGTGCTGAGATAGCGCGGATGGTGGGTTTAGGTCCAGGATGACACAGGTTGTGAAAAAACATCAAATACAGTTTTTGTCCATGCGGGAGGTACCACTGGCCGGGGGCGGCCCGTAGAAACATCACACAAAATTTGGGTGCCATCCAGAGTGGACATTCTTCAGTTGTAGGGATCCTGGTTTGGAGCATAAGTCTGAAAACGTTGGGATCGGTTTCCTGTCGCCGCTGCCATATGAGCAAGATCTACAGCAGGGACTGGTGACGAAACTAGCAATCAGTGGCTCTTGGTCAGGAACAGGTGCCCTGGAGAGTGTGTCAGGTACAATGTTGTCTGACCCACTGAGTGTGTCTGATGTCTTGTTGTGAACTCGGCTTATGAGCAAAGCTGACGTTCCTGGCGAGGGGATCTGTCAGTGTGCTTGTCAGGGCATGGGTGAGTGGTTTGTGATCGGTGAAGACCGTGAATGTTCTTCCTTCTAAGAAGTAGCGGAAATCCCTGGATTGCACTGTAGATGGCAACAGTTCACGATCAAACGTTGAGTAACGTTGTTGGGTTGGTGTGAGCTTTCTGGAGAAGAATGCAATGGGTTTCCAGGTACCATTCTGCTGTTGTGACAGTTCGGCTCCCATGGCAGTGTCTGATGCATCCACTGAAAGTTTTGTCTGAGATTGCGGGTGGGGGTGATGGAGCATGACAGCAGAAGCTGTGCTGTTTTTCCCTCCTGAAATGTAGCTTGACATTCAGGTGTCCATGTGAATTTTTTGGGTTTACCTTGATAGCCTCAGTCAGAGGTGCAAGGCCTTTGCGATGCCTGGGGAAATCGTGATAGAAATTCACCCATTCCCAGGAAACGTTTCAAGAGCTTTCTTGTCAGAAGGAGTGGGAAGATCAACGATTGCACGAACTTTCTCTGGCAGGGGTTCAATCCCGGCTGCTGAGACTAAATGTCCAAGAAAGCAGGGAAGATTGACCAAAAACGCATTTCTTGATTTGACCACAAAACCGTTCGGGGTCAGTAGGCTAAAAATGTTACGCAGATCGGCCTCATGTTGTTCGGGTGAAGCGCTTGCAACAAGAATGTCATCAAGATACACAAAAGCAGCAGTCCAGGTCCTTTAAAACACCGTCCATGAGGCGTTGAAATCCCTGAGCTGCATTTTTCAGACCAAAAGGCATTTTCGGGAACTCATAGAGGCCGAATGGGGTGAACTGCTGTTTTGGGAATATCTTCAGGTGCGACTGGGATTGGTTTGTAGCCTCGAACAAGATCAATTTTTGAAAAAATCGTTTTTCCCGCAAGGTTGGTATTCAAGTCCTGGATGTGAGGGAGGGGGTAGCGGTCATTTTCTGGTTTTATCATTTTGTCGACGATAATCTCCACAAGGACGCCAGCTGCCATTGCTTTTTTTCACCATGTGCAGTGGTGATGACCAAGGGGAAGATGAACGGCGGACGGATACCTAGGTGTTCCATTTCATCAGACTCTGCTTTAGCAGCTGTCCCAATTCTCGTGATCGAGGCGACGTGCACGTGCATGCACAGGGGAACCAGTAGTGGGATTTTGGTGGAGTACACCAAGCTTGTTTTCTGTGAAGGAAGGTACTAGGAGTTCAGGAAACTCCTCTACAATTGCTTCATAGCGGGAATGAATCTTGTGTATGCTTCTTCCTGCTTGCGAGCGTGCTGGCTGTGCGTTCTGTGACACTTGCAGGGAAACAGATTCTTCAGCCCCCGTTTCAACTAAAAAACTCGGTCCTGACAAAACATCAGCTACCCTGATTGTGCTAATGTTGACTGAGGAAGGTGTATGGAACATCATGAGATTCAGTGGAGTTAATGTTGGCGGTCTGTTTTTGATCCCGTTTCCACCTAGGTTGTTGTGGAGCCAAATTTCACAGGGTCGTCCACCTACTTTGTTTTCACAGCGTCCCCGCTTCTGTCCGAATCGTGCGTGATACTTGCACAAAGTGAAAGGATTTGAAGCACTGTTAAAGTAATTTTTTGGGTGGGTTTTGGGGTGACGCAGCTGCCCCGAATGCAGAGGTTGGGGGATCCACTTCTAATATGCGGTCAGCCTTTCGGCTAGAACCTCAAGCCTTCATCTGGAGATGGGCAAGAATCTTTCCTGACTTCTGGTGGCAGTTGATTCAGAAAAAGAGCTTTGAGAGGGTCTCTGGGTTGGAATTCATCGATTGCATGTACTGCAATAACTCTGACGGTCGTTTGTCTCCCAGACCCTGCATTTGCAGAAGGGCAGTATCTTTCTGTAGTTTTGTGGACTCTTTAAGCTTTGAGTAGAAACCGCCTTGAGTGTTCCATACTTTTCAGTTGTCTGGGGGGCGTTCGACTACCGCTTGAACACGTCTGGATGTACTGAGTCGAGAAGTTGTATTACCCTGATAAAATTTGTCAAGTCATTCGTAATGGAGGTGTGTGTGTAGCGAAAACAGCCTCCAAACGAACAAACCTGTTGATGCATTGGTTGTCCAAAGGGGGGTGCTTTGAGGCGACAGCTGCCACAGGTAGTTGAGGCGGAAATTTTCGGTCTGAGATAAAGTTTGTTGCCGGATGGCGTCTGCAAGTGACATGATTTAATGAGTCTGTGAGCGTAGGGGTGGTCGTAGCTGGTATTTGCTGGTCACTACAAGGGCTACTCACGTTTCGGGGTCACCAATGAAGCTATCACACAGACGCGAAGGCAACGTTTTTAAAAATTTAATAACAAACTAAAATTCTCTGATCAAACTCTTTGACACAGTCGTTGAACAACGTGGTCATAGCAAAAGCTTCCGGTTTTTAACTACAATTGACTAAAAACCCAAATCGCATGCGACGATATGTCATAAGGTAAGTGCTACAGAGTCTAAGGGGCGAAGCCTTTCCAGACGGTAACTTAATGTCAATATTTTAGATG
>CM031616.1:6253286-6288286 GCA_018398815.1 Conus ventricosus
AATTTTAGATCACTGGGGTCTCTCCTTTCCGTTAGGGATCTAAGGGCGAAGCCTTCAGAGGGTAAACTTAATGTCAATATTTAGATGCACTGGGGTCTCTCCTGCCCTGTTTAGGGAGTCTAAGGGGCGAAGCCTTTCCAGACGGTAAACTTAATGTCAATATTTTCGATGCACTGGGGGTCTCTCCTGGAAGACAACATGGTGTCTGTTCATGAAGTACACACGTGAGTAAATCTCTCTCTGTGATATAGGGAAAAGGTGGCAGTAAATCTCTCTCTGTGATATAGGAAAAGGTGGCAGAAAAATCTCTCTCTGTGATATAGGGAAAAGGTGGCAGTAAATCTATCTCTGTGATATAGGGAAAAGTGGCAGTAAATCTCTCGCTGTGATATGGGGAAAAGGTGGCAGTAAATCTCTCTCTGTGATATAGGGAAAAGGTGCAGTAAATCTCTCTCTGTGATATGGGAAAAGGTGGCAGTAAATCTATCTCTGTGATATAGGGAAAAGGTGGCAGTAAATCTCTCTCTGTGATATAGGGAAAAGGTGGCAGTAAATCTCTCTCTTGATATAGAGAAAAGGTGGCAGTAAATCTCTCTCTGTGATATAGGGAAAAGGGCAGTAAATCTATCTCTGTGATATAGGAAAAGGTGCAGTAAATCTCTCGCTGTGATATGGGGAAAAGGTGCAGTAAATCTCTCTCTGTGTTATAGGGAAAGGTGGCAGTAAATCTATCTCTGTGATATGGGGAAAAGGTGGCAGTAAATCTATCTCTGTGATATAGGGAAAAGGTGGCAGTAAATCTCTCTCTGTGATATAGGGAAAAGGTGGCAGTAAATCTAACTCTGTGATATAGGGAAAGGTGGCAGTAACTCTATCTCTGTGATATAGGGAAAAGGTACTCTATCTCTGTGATATAGGGAAAAGGTGGCAGTAACTCTATCTCTGTGATATAGGGAAAAGTGGCAGTAACTCTATCTCTGTGATATAGGGAAAAGGGGGCAGACTGGTCGCCCAGGACCCCGCTCTTCCCCCCCCCCCCCCCCCACCTCACCTCACTTCCCTTCCCCCAGTGCCAGATTGTACACCCAGACACAGGCATGGGTGCCAGATGCCCATATGTATGATGCATATTGTCTGTTCCTATTGGAACCACATGAGGAAGCATACCACATTTGAATCTCTCCTGAGTCATCGTTGGGGTTTTGTTGGGGGGTTTTCCCCTGTCCTCAGTAATCCCGATCGATGGCGTCGAACCAGAGGGGAGGGGGGGGGGGGGGGGGGGCTTCTCAGCGAGGCCTCGCCTCATATTTCTTTCTTTCTTTTCTGTCCCATTTTCTTGCCATCTCCGTGGCACTGCACCCACGCCACTCACTCCGACCACCTCGTCCACAGCCACAGCTCGGCTCAGCCCGCCGCAGCCCCGGCACCGGCAGTCGACAGGGAGCAAGCAGTCAATGTCATGTCGCCAACAGGCAACCCACCGGAGGAGACACTGCACTGCTGCCGAGTCACTTCGGTGGTGTTCGGTTTGCGTGGTAGTGTCTGCAGCTGCAGTTGTCATCGGCGCTGTCAGATGACAGTGAGCAGTGTTGTGCGGAGAGAGAAGGGTAGGCATGGTTGTTTTGGGCCCCGCACATGACGAGCGCGGTTGGGGTTTGGGGGAGGGGACAAACATACTTTAGCCCCTCCCATGAATTTTCCTGAGGGGGAGCGGGGAGGAGGTACCACCCCCACCCTACCCACCTACCTTCCGGTTCCTACGCCATGGTTAATTAGTGGGGAAGGCCCAGAGAAACGGGAGGGAAAGGCCGACATGTTATTGGCAAACCACCTTCAACGAGAGAAACAGAACTCGTTTGGGGCTCGTGGAAGGCGCACACAGGGATCTGTGACAGCTTTAATTGTTCGTGTAGCCGAACACCACACACACACACACACACACACACACACTCTCTCTCTCTCTCTCTCCTCTCTCTCCTCTCTCTCTCTCTCCTCTCTCTCTCTCTCTTTCTGCAGGCAAGTCATCAAAGACCGAGCGTCTCTATGCTTTCGCTACATGCATTTCACGCAACGGAGCCCTAAGGGTTGCAACCCACGCCTAGACATTCTGGAAAGATATGAGAGAGAAAAGAGAGAGAGAGAGAGAGAGAGAGAGAGAGAGAGAGAGAGAGAGAATAGCCTGTTTTCACAAACACACACACACACACACACACACACACACACACACACACACACACACACACACACACACACATACAAATAGCCTGTGTTTTCACACACACACACACACACACACACACACACGCACGCACGCACGCACGCACACACACTCACACCACGCACGCACGCACGCACGCACACCCCACACACACACACACACACACACACACACCAAAACCACAACACACAAAAACACACCCCGTGCGTGGCCGAAACCCGTGCACCATTGGTCTAACCCCGGCCTTTTTTGGATCGGAAAACCCTCCTCTCATTTTAATCTCTGCCATGCCCTTGTTTTTTCCTCCGCTGTTTGGGTCATCCCCAAATTTCATTTTTCCCCTTTTTTTCCCCTCATATAAATACACAACCCTTTTTCTTCTTTTTTTTTCTCGGGCCCCTTTCTCCCCCCCCCCCCCCTCCCCCCCCCCCCCCCCCCCCCCCCTTTTCAGAAATCTGGAAGATCAAGAGACAGAAGAGGGGAACTCTCCATCTCCTCTCCTCCTCTCTCTCTCCTCTCTCCCTCCTCTTTTCTCTCCTCTCATTTTCTCCCATCTCTCTCTCCTGCCCCCTCCTCGCCGCTCTGCCCCTTTCGAAGGCAGAAAAAAATTTCCTTTCAATTTATCGAAATCTCCCTCCTCTCTCCCTTCTCTCTCTCTCTCCCCCCTCTCTCTCTCCCCTTTTCCTCTCTCCTTCTCCTCCCCCTCTCTCTTTTTGTGCATAGCCAACTCGCATTTTTAACAAGTGGGGTTTTGTGCTTGTGAAATTATAAGTGAATTTTTTTTTTTTTTTTTTTTTTTAAAATTTTTGGGTTCCTTTTTAAAAGTGTTGATTCTTTGCTTTTTTTTGTTTTCCCATTTTACTTTTTTTTTTTCCCTCTCCTTCTATCCCCTTATTTGTAATTTTGCTTCAAATTTATTTCCTTTACGATAAAGGATATTTTCCTTTTCAAAAAATTTTCCCCAAACATACCAATCTGATCGAGGAGTTTAAACTGACATAAACTGTGAAATTTTTTTTCTTCTAAATACTTTTTGTTTTCCCCCAAAGTTGTCACAGTTTTAAAACCCAAACCCCAAATTTTTCCCCCCCTTTTATTTTGATCTTTTTGTTTTCCCTTTGATATAAAAACCCCAACCCAAAAACCTCGAAATCGCCCTCCTACATATCAAAATCAGTGCACAACAAAGAAATGAGCAAGAACCATCGTATGGCCTTTCAAAAAAGGGAATTCAACTGCACCTTAATTCCAAAAGCCCTTTAAACAAGACACAGATTTTCAAAAATGATTTGGAACCTTTGGAAAACCTTTTTCCCATATTTTGGGGCTCTCTAAAATCCAATTAACTACACACATTACCGAAAAATATGTAGCTATTCCAGATATAACGAAATCCGGAAAAGACCTCCAAAAACAAAAGAGCCCCGGCCCTTTTTATTTTTAAACACGAAACCCTTAGTTTTCAAACGACTTCACACCTAGAACGAAACGGTGAAAGAAGTGTCGGGGATAAATTTTAAGCTGAAAAAAACCCCCCCTTTTTTTTTTGGGTTTCTGCTACAGGAAACCCAAACGAAAGAAAAAACGGGGTCAAAAATTTATTCCGAGAGGGTTTCCGTCTCACAAAATCAAAGGAAATTTTTTAGGGGAAATTTAACACAACCTTCAAAACACAAAATCAATGGACGCAAGCATTCAATTTTTTAACCTCATCAACTCATCAAAATCTCCAACAGATCCCCCAACCTAACTCAAAGCCCTTTATCAAACCAAAAATTTATTTTCAGAAAAAAACCTCACATACAGAAGCCTGTGCCCCCTGTTCAAAACGGGTAGTGACATTACCCGGTGTGTCACATGGCCCAAAAAAAAAAAGGAAAAAAATTTCCCCAAAAAAAAAAAAAAAAACACAAGACAATAACCAAATTACCTTTTTGTTTTACAAACTTTAAAAACCCAAAGTTTTCTACATGACTTCTTACATAAAATCTCCATCCTTTAAAACATAACTGATCCAAGTTCCCGGAAATTTTTGGGATCAAACATTTACAGAAATAAAGATAAACACGCCCCTCAAAACGATTAGAGTACGACAAAAACCCCAAACCCAGGGTACACAAAAGATTAAAAAGGACCCGGGTTATCTTAGAAAACTGCTTAAACAACGGCATGAAGAGAATCTAAAAAATTTTGAGAAAGGGAAAAAAAATTTTCCCAGAAACCCCGAGAAAAAAACGAAATCCCAAAGGGAAAACTAATTTCACAAATCAAACCCAAAATTGGTAGGGAACTTTTAAAAACACTTCCCAAAAACCCAAATCTTCTTAAAATTTTAAAACAAAAATTTTCAAAACATCCTGTCAACAACTGAACACCCATTTTTTCACTAAACCCAATAAAGTTGTCACGGCTGTTTTCTTCAAGATCAACACCTTCAAAAAAAAAAAAAAAAATTTTTTTCCAAAAAAAAACACACGTCGAACTTTATTTTCCCCCACCAATAACATATTAGAAGTCTAACACTACCTAACACACCAAAACAGTCAAGTCCTCGGGGGGATCCTTGAGGGCAAAATTCCAAACTATCACTCCACAAAAAACAATTTCCGTTACTACGTCTTAAATCTGTGTTTTCGACAAAAACTTTTTCCCAATATTTTTAAAAAAAGCAAAATTTCATTCCATCTAAAAAGGGAAAGTGAAAAGTTTAAAATCCTAAAAACACAGCCCAAATCTCGATCTTTTCCCCACTCTTCCAAACCTTTGGAAAAACAAAATAAACAAACACACTTTACACCACCAAAAATCCCTACCACTTGTTAAATCCAAACTCCGGTTCCGACACAAAACCCTTCAAGCCCCACACACTAATCAACTTTGGGGTTTATGACTGGCTAAACAGCATCAACAACAAAAAAAAATATTGGGGTCCTATTTATTGATTTTAAAAAAAACCTTTGATTTTTGATAGACCAAAACCCTTCTTAGAAAAAATTTAAAAATTTATGGGTTACCACAGGGAAATCTTACGGGTTTTTTTTCCCCAATCTCAAAAAATAGGGAACAAGGGTAAAATTTAAAACCAAACCCTTTTCTTCATTTCAAAAAACTTTCCCCGGGGTTTCCCCCAACTCTATCTTTCCCCCTTTTTTCACCCAAATTTTCAAACAATGAACCCCTCTACATATCAATCCACCTTTAACTTTTTGCTGATTACACAAAAAATCCACACAAAACAATTTTGAATTTTCGTTCTTCACAAAAATTTTTCAAAAAAGTGCAAAAGATCCGTGAAAAGAATGAACTAAATCACATGTCCTTCAACCCCCCAAAAAAAAATCCCCGCTTTTCACAACCAAAAGGGAAAAAAACAAAATTTTCACTCTTAAATTTTTCCCCCTTTTCATCTAAAAAAAACCCTTGAACAGGGAAAAATCCTCAAAGTGCCCAGAATAACCTTGATACCAAAATGAGCTGGGAACCACAAAACCTCACTATGCCAAAAAAATTTCACAAAAAATTTTCAAAACCTTTCCCCAAAAACCAAAAGCTTTTTCCCCGACCTGCATTCACGCAAGCTCTTTTTCCATTTTTATATTCAATCTACATAACAGGGTTTTTCTCTATGGGGCTTTGCTAGCGCTAACAATCTCAAAACCCTTGTTTTAAACCTGCCCAAGCAGCACTCCCAAAATTTGTCCCCCCTAAAAGCATAGCTTCCGGACTTTGGACTATAAAAAATTCAAGTTCCCCATTAATTCCGAGTTAAAAACAACAAAGGGGTCTAAAGCACAAGAATTGTTTTGGAAGGCCCCCTCAACATTATTTTACAGATTCTCAATTAAAATTTCCCCAAGGAAATCTAACCCCAAAATTCATGTCCCTGTTTTCCCAGAATTGACTTAAATTTAAATCCAGTTTAACAAATCAGGGTTCCCCGTCCCAAAAACTTTGCTCCCAAATCAACCAAACAGGCCCCCAATCATATCAACCTTCAAACACCATTATTTTTAACCATCTAAAGTCCAGTACTTATATACTCCACCCTAAATCCCCACCATTTACCACCACCCTCTTTGCCTTTTTTGTACCTATATTTAAAAGTTTTTGGAAATTAAATTTATTTTGGGTTTTTAAGTATGTCTTATATTTGTTTTATATTTAATATAATATATAAAATGTGTGGTGTGTGTGTGTTTTTGGGGTGGTTTTGTGAGGGGTTTTGTGCGATGTGTTTTTCCAAATAAACCCCCCTCCCTCTTGGGCATTCCCGTCGAAATGCTTTTATTTTTTAAATTACTTTTTCTCTCTCTTCTCTCCCTCTCTCTTTTCCCTCTCTCTCTCCCCTCTCCTCCCCTTTTCTCTCTTTTCCCTTCCTCCTCTCCTCACGGTTCGCTGGAATGACTTTTTATTTTTATCCATAGGAAACCCTTCCCCAAACCCCCGGCGACTGGGGTATCTTAATTTATTTCCCCCCCTCCAAAGTGCTTTATTTTCTTTTCTTCCCCCCCCCCCCCCCCCCCCGGGGTTTCAAAATTGATTGTTTTGTATCTCTTTGGAAAATTTTTTTTTTGTCAATTTTCTCCCAAACCTGGGTCCTTTACCCCCCCTCTACCTCTTTCCCCCCCCACCCCTCTCTCTCTCCCTCCCCCCCCCCTCCCCCCCCCCTCCCTCTCTCTCCCCCCCTCTCTCTCTCCCTGCAGGCTTTAACCCCCCCCTCCCCTTTGCTCCTGCTTTCCCCCTCTTTTTTTTTTTTTTTTTTTTTTTTCCCCCCCCTTCCCTTTTTAAAAAATTTAACCCCCCATTTTATTGTAGTTCAACACTTTTTTTTCTTTCCCTTTGGGGCCTTTTATTTTATATTGTTGACCCTAACCCCAGGGAACCCATGTAAAAAACAAATCAAATGCTTTTTCCATTATCCTCGTAAAAAAAGAATTTTGGGCTTGTCTTTCTCCCCCTCTCTTATAAAAAGAAGAAAAAAAAAAAAAAACAAAAAAAAGAACACCAGAACCCCCCTCTCTTTCACCCTTTTTCCTGCGATCCCCCCCTCCCCCCCCCCCCCCCCCTTCCCCCCCGCCTGGGGAAATAAACAGGACACTGACTGGCCGTCTAAACAGCCCCGGGGCCATCCTATTAAAATTTGGGGCAATGGGGTCAAGGAAACGCGGGCCCCATCCCGCCCGCCCCTTCAGGCCCTGTTGGGTGGCGGGGATTGTACTGGGGGTAGGGGGGGTGGGGGGGGGGGGTGGGGGGAACATTTTTAAAAAGAGTACGTTTTTATTTCCCCTTTTTATCGAACACTTCAATGGGGGTTTTGGTTGACTATATCCTCCTCCCCCCTCCACCCCCGGCCCCCCCCCCCCCCCTACCCCCCACCAAACCCCCGGTTTCCCCGGCAAGCCCCCCACAAATTTCCCCTAATCCTTTCAAAAAACCCCCCCCCCCCCCCCCCGGTCTCTCTCTCCTCTCTCTCCCCCCTCTCTCCTCTCCCCTCCTCTCTCTCTTCTTCTCTCTCTCTCTCCCCTGTTCCCCTCTGTCTCACTCTGTCTCTTTTCCTCCTCCTCTGTCTCTCTCTCCTCTTTTCCCCTCTCTCTCTCCTCCTCTCCCCTCTCTCAAAACTGTTATCATTTTTACCCCTTTTTTTTTCCCAATGACGAATATGGGCATTGCAGATGATCACAACTTTTTTGCCAAAAACGGAAACTGGCAGCGTGTGTGGATGGGGCGGGGAACAGACAGACAGAGACAACAACAACGAAAACCAGACGGACACAACGGGAAAGGGAAATGTAGGAAAAGCATTTTTTACTCTGTTCATTTGAAAATGATTTTTTTTTCCCAAGACAGGGTTTCACGTTTCCTCTTCTTTTTTTTTCCTTATGTCCGCCATTCCCTGCTCCTTTACAAAAGACGGGGACAGAACCATCAAAAAACAACCTTAGGGGGGCCCCCAAGTTTCAAAGGGGTTTTATGTGTTCAACCGTAATGCGCTGCCGTTTAAGAAGGCGGCCTTCTCCGGGGAAGGGGTGCATTCCCATAGTAACCACTGGGGGAGGTCCGCTTTCCCTTAAAAAAGGAAACTGAATAATTTTTCCGGGGGAAAAAAAAAAAACAGGGGGAAAAAAACTTATCTTTTTTCCCTTTTCGCAAATAACGTGAAAACCCTTTTTTTCCCCTTTTTATGGGCAACAAAGAGGGCGAGAGCGGGGAAAAGAAAGAGGGAAGAAAGGGGGAGAGAAGAGGGAGGGGAAGAGGGGGGGAGAGAGAGAAGGGGAGCGGGAGAGAGAGAGGGGGGGAAAAAAAGAGGGGGGGGAAGAGAGAGGGGAAGATCGAAAGAAAGAGCCCCCAAAATTTTATTTTAAAGCGCACCCAATAACGACGGATTGGGCAGGGCAAAAAAATTTCAGGCGCACCGTTTTTTTCCCCCCCCCCCCCCCCCCCCCCCCTCATTTTTTGGGGTTTTTTCCCCTCTCTGAATTTAACCCTTTTTAAACCAAATGGGGGGGCCAAATTGAATTTTTTTAACCTGACTGTGGGGGCCAAAATTTAAAACCCGTTTAAACCCGACTGGTTGGGGGGCCAAAATTTACCTGTTAAAAAAACCCGACTTTTGGGGGCCCCCCATTGACCTTTTTTAACCCCTTGGGGCCAAATTGGAAAACCTGGTTTAACCCGACTTGGGGGGGGGGGCCAAATTGGGCCTTTTAAACCCGCCTGGGGGGCCAAATTGGAAACCCGTTAACCTTACTGGGGGCCAAAATTGCTTTGGGGGCCCCCCACCGGGGGCTCTTTCCCCTTCCCAGGGTGTTTCCCCCATTTAGATTTTTCCCGAACATCGTCTATTGGTAATTTGTTTTTTTTTCCACAGGTGAAGCCACGATTGTGCCTTCCAAACATCACAAAGGGAAATTTTACAGAATCAGCGGGCAAAACACGTTTGCGGGGGCATCCGGCTGAAATTTAAAAGAAAAAAGGGGGAGAGAAAAAAAGAGAGAGATGAAAACTTTCAATTTGCAAAGAATTTTCAGAAACTGGGGCCCCTCACGTGGGCCCCACATATACTCATGGGAATTTAAATCACGACAGTGATGAAAACCCAAAAACGAAGTTGAAAACAAACCCTTTTTTTATTTCCGCCCCTTTCCGTAAAAGATCGCTACATCTTTGGTACAAAAAAAAAAAAAAACTTTTCGTAAGGGGGTGAAAAAAAACCCCCACAAAACACACACCAAAAACACCCCACACAGCGGGGGGCCGCGCGCACACCCCACATGCAAAGCACGCACAACCCCCACGCAAAGCACGCCGCACAAAAATTAAAACACACACAAAGCAAACCCCCACGAACACCAACCCCCCCAATCCCCCAAAAACACCAAAAACACCACACACACAACACACACACACACACACACACACACACACACACACACCTTTTCAACTGCGTTCAGCAATCCCCCCCCCCCCCCCCCCCCCCCTTCTTCATCCTTCGCATCAAACACACACACCACACACACACACACACACACACACACACACACACACACACACACACACACATCTTTTGCAATTGCGCACCGTCATTATCCACACACACACCCTTCCCCTCTTCGCACTCCCCCCCCCCCCTCCCCGCAAAATAAAAAGAAAAGAAAAAGAAAATATATGTCATCCACTTGGTAGCAGGAAACCTTTCCTCTAGTCTTCACTGTCTTCGTCACCCTGACGTGTGCTGTGAACAGCTGTGTGCGGTGCATTGGGGGAGCGTTTACATGACGTGTGCTGTGAACAGCTGTGTGCGGTGCATTGGGGGAGCGTTTACATGTCGTGTGCTGTGAACAGCTGTGTGCGGTGCATTGGGGGAGCGTTTACATGTCGTGTGCTGTGAACAGCTGTGTGCGGTGCATTGGGGGAGCGTTTACATGTCGTGTGCTGTGAACTGCTGTGTGCGGTGCATTGGGGGAGCGTTTACATGTCGTGTGCTGTGAACAGCTGTGTGCGGTGCATTGGGGGGGGCGTTTACATGTCGTGTGCTGTGAACAGCTGTGTGCGGTGCATTGGGGGAGCATTTACATGACGTGTGCTGTTAACTGCTGTGTGCGGTGCATTGTGGGAGCGTTTACATGTCGTGTGCTGTGAACAGCTGTGTGCGGTGCATTGGGGGAGCGTTTACATGACGTGTGATGTGAACTGCTGTGTGCGGTGCATTGGGGGAGCGTTTACATGTCGTGTGCTGTGAACTGCTGTGTGCGGTGCATTGTGGGAGCGTTTACATGACGTGTGATGTGAACTGCTGTGTGCGGTGCATAGGGGGAGCGTTTACATGTCGTGTGGTTGATGTCCCTGTCAGAACAGTCCATCGAACCTGAAAACAAGCAAACACCACCCGCCACCCTTCGCCCGCTCCCCGCCTTCTTCCGCCTCCCATCCACCCCACCCCCCTCCCCCCTCACCACGTTCACCAGCTACGTCAATCCTCAAGGACAGTGTGGATCTTCTATTGATGGGCGTCTTTGTTTCTGCTTGTGTGAGTGTGCGTGCGCGTGTGTGTGTGTGTTGTGCGTGCGTGTGTGTGGGTATGTGTGTGTGTGTATGTGTGTGTGTGTGTTCGTGTGTGTGTGTGTGTGTTTACTTTTTCGTTTTTTCTATAATTTTTAAGGCTTTCTTTTCAATTCTGACGCAACAGGTGGCCACTTTTGAACCTCCTCTTCTCCTGTCCCTACCCCACTCCGCACTCACACACCAACCCCCCCTCCTCCCCCCCCCCCCCCCCCCCCCCCCCCCCCCCCCCCCCCCCCCCCCCCCCCCATCCCTCTGCCCGCCCCAGACTGAAAAGTCCGCGCACTCCACGCCCGATCAGACCGAACACGTTGCTATTCTGGTGTCTGGAAAAGAATTGTTGCTGAACACAAATCGACAGCTTTTTTTTTTTTAACCTCTAGCTCTTGGGGAAACAACAATATTCTATCTTGTATCGAAGAAGGACAGATTTCTAACGAAAACACTAAGGCAACAACAACTGTCTATTTCTGTCGAAGACTAGCATTGTTGTAAACTTCGTCGTTGCTGCTCATTTTGGTCTCCAGTATTCATAAATGTTCATAGCATATACATGTTGGCTGTTTCATCCGACAAAGTCTTACTTTGGATGGGTGGGAAAGCGCTCTGCTCTCACCTGTGGTCTTGCACGTTTTGTGTCAGCTTCCTGAGGAAGCGATGGCGGCACGTAGCCAAACATACAGACAAGAGGGAAAAAAATAAACAAAATAAAGAAACAAAGTAAACGGAAGGGAAAAAAGGGGAGGGGGAGAGAATGACATGAAAGCAGATAGGCAGGAGAGTTGGGGGAGTGGGGAGGAGGAGCAGGGAGGGAGGGGTGCAGGCATGCTCGAGGGAAGGAAAGAAAGGATGACAGGGAAAAAGTGGGGGAGGGGGATCAATAAACTAAGCGACGTGCAAGGACAGACAGACAGGCAAGATACATAGTTAGATTTTTTAGATGAATAATTACGTAACTAGTGAGCATGTAGAAAAACACCATCTAAATGGTTTAAGCCTACCCATGAAGCCCATCGTTGACAAGATCGTAATAAGTGCACTTTGGGGCAGTATACATCTGTTTGTTTTATATCATGTTTTCTATCATCATTTTCCGTTCTAGAAGCGGGGGGAAGAGTAGACAGACAAAGAGAGAGAGGGTGGGGTGGGAGAGAGAGAGAGCGAGAGAGAGAGAGAGAGAGAGGAGAGAGAGAGAGGAGAGAGAGAGAGAGAGAGAGAGATCACCAGGGCAAAGACGCTTGAGGGCGGGACGGGAGGGACAGAACACAATACAAAAGAAAGACAGACGGATACAGATGTCAATGAAAGTCAAACATAGGCCACATAGGAAATGGAGACATCACAGAAGAGAGGAGAGAGAGAGAGAGAGAGAGAGAGAGAGAGAGGGGGGGGGGGGGAAGAGAGAGGGAGAGAGAGAGAGAGAGAGGCGGAAAGAAACAGGTCGGGGGTGATGGTGGTGGGGATGGGGATGGGGGGTGGAGAAGGGAGAATATTGACTGACTGAAAAGGGCAGGGGACCATTTCAACAAAGATTGAATTTCCACCTCTACAAACAAGGGCTGTTAGATTGATTTGATGACTTCTTACGATCGATACACCACCACCATCACCCTTCCAACCCCTCGCTCTTCTTGTCTTTCTCTGTCTCTCTCTCTCTCCTCTCTCTCCTCTCTCTCTCTCTCTCTCTCTCTCTCTCTCTCTCTCTCTCTCTCTCTCTCTCTCTCTCTCTCTCTTCTCTCTCTCTCTCTCTCTCTCCCTCTCTCTCTCTCTCGTCTCTCTCTCTCTCTCTCTCCTCTCTCTCTCTCTCTCTCTCTCTCTTCTCTCTCTCTCTCTCTCTCTCTCTCTCTCTCTCTCTCTCTCTCTCTCTCTCTTTCTCCACCCTCGATCGTCCGTTGTTCAGTCACTGTCGTCTCTCGTTCAGTTGGTCTGCAGGCGTGATCGATCGTGAACAGCTTGCTGTCTTATCTTTTCCTTTCCCTTATCTCTTCTCTGTGTTCGTTCCACGTCTTTGTTGTTGTTGTTGTTGTTTGTGCGGTTCTTTTTACTTTGTCGCTGTACTACAAAGAGTAGTTGAGTGGAACGTGGTGCGCACATATGCGCGCGAGAGCCGTCATTTGGTAACGTTCGTGTCGGCATGTGTTTTGCTTGTGCTCTCTCTCTCTCTCTCTCTCTCTCTCTCTCTCTCTCTCATCTCTCTCTCTCTCTCTTCTCTTCTCTCTCTCTCTCTCTCTCCTCTCTCTCTCTCTCTCTCTCTCTCTCTCTCTCTCTCTCTCTCTCTCTCCTTGCATCCATGTATTTTTCTTCATTATTTTTTTTTTTACCCCCGGAACCGTGGATGAGACTAGTATTGGTGGTGAAGGAAGGGAAAGCGAAACATGTGTCGTTTACTTATTACCCTGGTAAGTTCTCTCCTCTCTCTCCTCTCTCTCTCTCTCTCTCTCTCTCTCTCTCTCTCTCTCTCTCTCTCTCTCCAACTTGGTATCTGGTGTTACTCGCTATCGGTGTTTGGTGTCTCAACAAACTCGCAGGAACAGGTGAAGCAAGAAAAGAAGAAAAAAAGCAGTAGCACTTTTTCTACAGAAACCCAAGTCGTCATCACGTAAGCGCGCTCAGCCAACTCTTCTTTCCCCACTTACTCCTGCTGCTTTAGCCGGCCTTTCCTTGTACTCCTCCTCCGTTGTGTATCCATTTCTACCTTCTCAAAGCCCCCCCCCCCCCCCCCCCCCCCCCCCCCCCCCCCCCCCCCCCCCCCCATTTTCCCCCACTTCTAGTTTATCCACCTCTTTACACTCTTTGTCTACTGTTCCCATCGTTTACCTGTCTTTTTCATAGTTTACCTATTTCTTCCTGCCTTTTGAGACTTTCACATACCGTTTTCTACGTAACCCTGCTTTTTCGTCCTTTTTTTTCCCTCAGCTTTCTACCAGACCTGTACTTATCTCTCATACTTTTTCCCACTCCTTCATACGTTGACTTGCCTTTTTATGCCGTGACCTTCTTGTTTCATACATTTTTTTTTTTTGTACTTTGACCTACTTTTTCATAAAATCTGACATAATTTTCATAAACTTTGACATACTTTTTTCATACTTTGTCTACCTGTCCATACTTTGACCTGCTTTTTGTTTTTAATTGGTGTCCATATCTTTTCATACTTTGACCTGATTCTTCATACTTTCTTCTTCTTCCTATCGCTTCCTGCCCTTCCATATTTGTCGTACCTCTTTCTACGTTTCATCTACGTTTCCCTGCCTCTTTCCACATAGGGACCTTTCCTAGTTTTCCATTCCTTTTCCAGTTGTTTTCTTCCTTTTCCCTTTGTTTTCTTCCTTTTCCTACTGTTTCCTTTCCTATTGTTTCCTTCCTTTTCCAACTGCTTCCCTCCTTTTCCTGCTGCTTCCCTCCTTTTCCTGCTGCTTCCCTCCTTTTCCTGCTGCTTCCCTCCTTTTCCTTCCGTTTGCGATGTCCTTCCTTTTTTTCCTATGGTGTCCTTCCTTTTCGTTATGGGCCCTTCTTTTTTTTTTCTAACTTTTCCCTTTCTTTCCCTACATTTATCCTGTCTTTTCCCATTGTTTCAACTGCTGTTCCCTTCATTTCCTGCTGTTTCCTTCCATTTCCGTTTGTTTCCTTTTTCCTTACCGTTTCCCTTCTTTTCCTACGCTTTTCGTGCTGTTTCATTTCTCTTTTCTACGGTTTCCTCCCTTTCCGTACTATTTCATTTCTGTTTCCTGCGGTTTCCTCCCTTTTCATAATTTCCCCCAACCTTTTCTTTCTTGCGCTGTGTTATTTTTGCGCGTCTAATTAAACCAACTTAAGAATTAGAATAAATCTTGTAATTTTCAAAAGTCGTTCAGAAACGAACCTGGTGATTTAACTCATATACATATAAAACAGGAAGGAGACTATGTGCTGTGCTAATTTAGCGTGTTGACAGTAACAGACCTGTTTACTTTACGCCTTTGGCGTAATAAATCACGATTTCAAACCTCCAATTACGCCATTACGCCTTCAAACATTAAATTCCGCCACGCGGATCGCCAAAACTACACTTTTCGAAAGCAATCATTCTCGTCGGTTCAACAACGCGATGGCCTGTTCACTCACTGTGCCGCCTGCGAAAGTTACAGTGTTCAGTTATTCCTTCATATCAGTGTAACCGAAAGCCAGCATTGCGGGCAGGCATGAGGTTGAACGTTTTAGTAAGGGAGATAACTTTCGCGGGTTGACATCATTATCAAAGATGGCGTCAAAGCGTGCTCAGCATGAGACAGACGACGATTCTGATTGCCGTGTTACGGAAGAAACAGTTCCTGAGAAACCAAAAAAGGCACGAGTTACTCAAAAATACCGCCAGGTATACCATGACAAGTATAACTGTCTTTTCCCATCAAGAAAAGGGCCGGGATATGTGCATTGTAGCATATGCAAGTCGGACTTCAGCTGTGAACATGGCGGAATGTTCGATTGTAAGAGACATGTGGGCACGGCTTCTCACAAGCAGTTCATCGAAGCAGCTGGAAAGCAGAAATCTATCGCGAATTTCATGATCCAGAACAAGCATGATGATTCTGGCTCTCTCTCTCTCTTTTTTTTTTCTCTCTTTTTTCATGCTTGGCAGTGGGGGTGGAGGCACTGGCAGAGTGACTGATTGTGTATTTGTGTGAGAACATTTGCTTCCAGGATTTGTACACAAGGGGACTTTCTGAAGACTTCAGATGTGTGTGTGTGTTGTTGTTTTTTTTTATAATTTTAAATACATTATTTATTTGGTATCCTCCAACTTGGCAGACATCCTTTGACCAAGTAAAGTGGTTCCAATGGCAGTTGGTGAGTTTTAATTTGTTTTTGTTATATTTTGAGTTGAATTTTCATGGTCACAATGATGAAATTTAACCTTAGAATGTGCACCAGAATGTGCACCAGATTGCACCATTTTGCTTCCCCCCAAAAAAATTTTCTGGGGGGGGGGGGGGGGGGGGGGGCATGCCCCGGACCCCCCTAGCTATCTCGGCGCTTCGTGCCTTCGATTACACTTTTCCCCATAAGATTACACTTTTCAGTATTTGGGATTACACTTGGGTAGCCAAGGGGGTAAACAGGTCTGCAGTAAATGCGATTACTCCGGTGTTCGTTACCTTGCATGCGCAACGATTTTGATTCAGTCTTCGGGCAATTGTTCTAGATCTTTCAAGACTATGCTTGATCTAACACTCCATTCAGTAAAGTGGGTTTTGGCCCTAAACAGAGTAACTGCTCTCTCTCTCTCTCTCTCTCTCTCTCTCTCTCTCTCTCTCTCTTGAGGAGCCTGTACTCTGCAGTTATCGTTACTGCCTATGCTTGTCTTGAGCACCTTGTTAGCGGGAGCTGACTGAACTGATCGATATTTAACCGAGGCAAGCTACGGCAGTTATAAGAATAACGCCTGTGGTGGAATTAACGACTGTGGATCTTACGCTTCGGAAAAACGCTTTTTACTTTTTAACTCACGAATACTGTTTGCGCGCGCGCGCGCGTGTGTGTGTGGTAGTGTGTGTGTGTGTGTGTGTGTGTGTGTGTGTGTGTGTGTGTGTGTGTGTGCGTGCTAGTGTGTGTGTGTGTGTGTGTGTGTGTGTGTGTGTGTGTGTGTGTGTGTGTTGTGATCGAGGATCGTGCGTCCACTTCGGCTTGTCCATTCCCCCATCTCAAGATTACACATATAATAGAGATGAAATGTAAGATACTGAAGATTAAAGATATTGACTATAAACCAGCCAGCCTAGCTACAATTAAGCTCAACAATATACAAAAGCAGCCACAAGTTTGGGACGCAATTCTCGACGTCTCAAGATACTTTTTATACACACGCGAGCGCGTGCCCGCTCGCACACACACACACACACACACACACACACACACACACACACACACACACACACACACACAAACACACACACACACACACACACACACACACACACACACTAACATTCACACACAGACCTCTCTCTCTCTCTCTCTGTCTCTGTGTCTCTCTCTCTTTCCCTCTCTCTCTCTCTCTCTCTCTCTCTCTCTCTCTCTCTCTCTTCTCTCTCTCTCTCTCTCTCTCTCTCTCTCTCTCTCTCTCTCGCTGTCGAACCGCACGTGACACCCGAAGCAAGGTGAGAGTGTTGACCTTTGTGACGGGATCCAGGGGAGGTAAACAAAGGAACGTGCGCAGTCCCCGCCAGGCTGATGATGGTCCGGGCCTACCGCGACTTGCTCGATGGGTGTGCCTGGCAGCGCGCTGTTTCCCGATAGCGCTGTGGTGGAGGGAGTGAGGACGGCGATCAGACAATCCATCAATCACAACAGATTTCTGTCGTCAGTCCTGAAAGTGCCGCGTGTAAAAAGAAAAAAAAGAAGAAAAAAAACTGACGAATGAAAATAAAACTTTGCAAAATGGCGAGTACATG
The DNA here is from genome assembly GCA_018398815.1 of Conus ventricosus. Taxonomy (NCBI): domain Eukaryota; kingdom Metazoa; phylum Mollusca; class Gastropoda; order Neogastropoda; family Conidae; genus Conus; species Conus ventricosus. Next base: position 6,270,495 of record CM031616.1, read on the forward strand.
AAAACGATCTCAAATCTAGTTGTGCTCATCGTTACAATATTGCTTCGCAAAGTTCTGATTCGGTCATGCGTCTGCAGTAGGTGGCTTTCATAATTTCTCTCTTTCTTTTTTTTCTCTCCACCAATTCTTTTGAAGATAACTGCTTAAGGAAAGAAAAAAAAAGAGAAAAGAAGAACCGCCTGTATTGTGCCTCCTTTTTTTAACCACTGCGGGATGGTGTCTTTTTCTGTTTTGTCGTTTCTGACGTTGTGCACAAATGTTACAAAAGATGTCCCCTGTTTGCATCGGTTGGAGTTTTGTTTGTGTATGAGGGGGAGAAGGGGTGGAGAGGGAGGTACAAGTTGGATTTTTTGAAGCACTTGCGGAAAAGCTTCTCAGGGTGAAACCCCTCACCGTCCGCACGCAGGAAGAACTAATGTCGGTGCGTTATTGGGCGGGGTGGAGGAGGAGGGAGTATATTGTCTCTGATCTCTTTGCAATGCTAGTTTTCCGATTGTGCACTGGTGGAGTGAGTGAGAATATATGCTCAACGGTCATACACACAAAACTCCACTGCCTGTCTATACAGGCAGTGTCCGTAGGAGTATCAGCCTGCGTACGCAGAAAGAAGGAAATAATGTGCTCCAATCAAAGCGTGTTATATTTATGATGCATGGAGAGGTGGGAAAAATTGTCGGTACGGAATTAGAAACGATTTCGTCTCCGATTGAGTGCTAAACATTATTTATCTCTTGCTCCCACAAGAAAACACAACTCCAAAGGAATGCTGCTTACGACAGCGAATCGCCTAATAGGCATGTCAGCACATAGCACACAGAACAAACAAGGAAACATAACCGAAATAGACACTTCAAGCTTGCCCATATACCCGTACCGAACACATCTACACAGCAACAAGAGCTGGAGAAATGAAAAAAATATAAAGTAACTTTGATTCAAGACTGGCACAGCCTTTTAAACTTGAATAAAGTCAGACAAATACAAAGACGGACAGAAACAAATACAAATAACATCGATTTAATTGAAACGAAATTAAATATGAAATGAGGCAGGGAACAGTAAATGATAAACAAGTAGGGTAAGTCTTGCTTCCACAAGAAAACATAACTCCAAGGAAATGCTGCTTAGTACACCAAATCGCCTAGCAGACATGACAGCACAGAGCACACAGACCAAACAGGGAAACATCCCCCAAAAAAGGATGCTCCCTACTTGCTTATTATTTACTGTTCCCTGCCTCATTTCATATCTAATTTCGTTTCAATTAAAGCGCACTGTTCTGCATAACACCATCGAGACAAGAATGGAATTGGGGCTGGTGTGTTTGGGAAGGAGGTGCTGCCGTAAAGCGCACTGTTGTGCATAACAGCATGGAGACAAGAATGGAATTGGGGCTGGTGTGTTTGGGAAGGAGGTGCTGCCGTTCTGTAGAACCAGCCTTTTTTTCCACTCTTCATTACCTGGGCATATTTTGGGTGACCTAGCACAGCAAGTTTCCCTGCAGAAATTTGCCAGGAACAGTTAGCTCCCTTTTCAGTTGCCATGGATTCTTTTTAGCAGCGCTAAATGCACGCTGCACATGCGACGTGTGTGTGCGCGCGCGCGTGTGTGTGTGTGTGTGTGTGTGTAAAAGGGCGTGCGTGCGCATGCGTTGAATGGCTTACCCTTGGGATGCAAGCACATGCCCTGAGCAGCGTGTGTGTGTGTGTGTGTGTGTGTGTGTGTGTTGTGAACACACTTCATTCCACCCAGGACTTTCCTCGTCTCGATCATTCCAAGCGCTGCCGTGGGTGAGAGACAGGGTGGGGTGGGGGTGGGGTGGAGAGTTGGGGGGCCCGGGGAGGAGGGGGTTGTAAGAAAGGAGGTCGATCGGTCGTCATCGATGCACGTGCATCACGTGCAATACCAGCCATACGAGCTGTGCATTGCGCGACCGAGGAACCCTCCACCGAGATCTTTGTGATGGTGCGCAGGGGGAGGATACCCAGCCAGCCTGCGGCGTTTCGTTTCGAGCGATCTTCATCAGTGGGGAAACGCCCATCACCCTGCCTTTGAAGTCGCCTCTCGCTCGCCTCCAGGGTGGGCCTGTTCCCTCGTCGTTTGGCCACGGACGTGGAATGAGGATAACGATGGTATTGATGATGATGATGATGATAGGCTGAACAAAGATTAACTTGTTGTCGTCCTGTTGGTACCTGTGTAGCGTAAGATAACACCCATTTACAGACCCATTCTCCAGGCGTTATTATGACTGTAGTTTGAATGTAACAAGAGACTAACACCTGTTGTGATGATGTCTCAATGATCATGAAGGGATTGAAAAAAACATATCCCCGTTGACTACAACAACAGCGACGACGCCGACTGCTATGGCCACTGTACACATGAATAGCAGTTTCCAAGAACAGAAAGCAGAACCAACAATTCACAACAAAACTTGCCAGATTTTCGGTCTGTGTAGAATACTCCAACACATTAGCCAACTGAACGAGCCACATTAATTGTTCACAAGCCAAAGTAATCAACAATCAAAAGGTCTTTAGAAAACTTGAAAACTGATGATGCCACGAAGCGGAAGATTAGGAAAAATATTCTGAAATGTAATCGCAGTGGAATCTATGTTTAAGACCAGTCGACACTTGTTCCTGAATAATACCACCATCTTTTCTGCATAATTCTTCTTGTTCAAGTTTTCACAGATGATGTAAAACGCAGAAAGTGATGTCATCATTTGAACTCTCAGCATAGCAAGGATCTTGTATAGAACTCTGATTGAAGTCGTTTGGGTTTAACTTGAACAAACTGTCTTCTTCAAGCTTCGTAGGTGGGCAAAATTACCTTCAACGCCGGTATGAGTTCATTGCAGTCGTTTGGGTATGTTTAACTTGAACAAACTGTCTTCTTCAAGCTTCGTAGGTGGGCAAAATTTCCTTAAAGGCAGGTATGAGTTCATTGCATTGTTTCAAAATATCACGCGAGAAAGACGAAGGCTTTGAAGAAGAAGAAGAAGAAGAAGAAGAAGAAAGGACACAAAATGGAAGGGGGGAGGGGAGTGGAAGGGAAAAAAATGGACTAAAAAAAAAGAAGCATTCAAAATGACCCAGACACTTCCAGTTGGAGGCACCCGTAATTAATCAATTATCACTCCCGACCATTTTGTAGTCATACTTGACAGCACCTTCAGTATTCGTAAGTCGTGAAAATTCCCACCCCATCCTAAAGTGGTTTCCAGCATAGGCCGGCGAAAAATGGCGCAATTCAAGACGTGAAATTCGTCACGTGACACTCCTAGTGTGACGTATTATCACAGGCATTTTCCAGACCAACACCAGCGCTGCACGTAGTCGTGGAATTAAAAAAAGAAAAAGATGTTACTTCGGCTCAGTCCCCCAGAAAAAGTTGTGAGACTTTTTTCGCCTCCTCTAATACCTCAGCAGACGGCTCTGGAACTTATCTTTCTTCCTCTGTCGCTCAAAAGCCAGCGAGCCGGAAACGTTTGAAAATGGCGGCGGCCGTCGACAGTGAACGAAGCGTCTCCATTAAGGGGAGAAGCGAGTTTGTCACCTCACGTTCTGTAGGGGGCAACACAAGCGATACATTTGACGTCTGCTAAGCTACAGAGCTGATGAGCTGGTCCTGTCTGGGGAGAGCGCCGTTTGAAGACGAATGTTTTCGAGATGTGACGAAATGGCGCGTCCTGATCGTTCACGCCTCGGCGACCAGAAGAGCGCCCTGCGGTGAAGGCGAATTACCGCCCTTGTCCTGTGGAGCGGAGAAGAGTTGTTTCTCTTCGGGCTGCTCTCAGGGAGTGTTACTGTGTGCGTGTGGCAGCTTATCTGTGATTGTGCTTCTGCTTTCTGAACGTTGGAAAGACTTCGCTCCTTCTTGTCTGGATGGGTTAGTCCGGGAGATGATTAAAGTGTTTGGTGCTGGACACCGGTGTCCAAAAAGGAACGTAGTCCCCACAAAAATTCATGCCACACAATTCGACAATATCAAGTTTTCCCGAAGAGCCATCGACTCAATGTTGCCTTTTTTTGTTTTGTTTGCTTGTTCGTTTTGTTTTTTGTTTGTTTGTTGTTTGTTTTTTGGTTGTTGTTTTTTTTTTTTTTTTTTCATTTTCATTTTCACCCTGTTATCTGTTGTAAGTAAGAGAATCAAACACCATGATGTATACACTATGATTTATAGCATAATCAAAGGCTTAATGAGCATGGGTTCAAATGTCATCACAAAAAGGGTCATCACAAAAAGTGTTCATTCGAAGTTTAATGCGATTTCAACACACTTTCACTGTTCAACTTTTTTGTGTAAACCCCCATTTGGCCTGAGCACAAGCTTGTATTAGCCTCAGCATGGAAGCAGTCAACCTGGTGAGCTAACTGCTGTAACTCCACCGAGTCCACAACGCATTCTTAAGGGCAGACAGGTTCTTGGAACGCGCAGCCATGCCATAGACAGCCAGCACGTGCAGGCATATCCCATGCCCGTTGTGTCGGATTGAGATCCGGGGGATCAGGCTGACCAGTCCAGCTGGGCGACGTTAAAGGGATGGACTGCGTTCCTGGCGGCAAACGCTTCGTAGAATCGACGCATTCACGTGCCCGGGTCCCGGTTGCCTTGCTTAGGGGATGACGCGGAGTGTGGTGACCTCACTCAGGTACCGACAGGTGTTCGCACTGACCCCTTGGACAACAGTTGTTGTTGTTTGTCCGTCGAGACGACGAAGACCATCTAGTCATCCTAGGATCGGGGGTGAGTGCGTAGATGGCTATCTGCGCCCGGAAAGACCTACCACAGTACGGACAGGGGATGGTGGCGGCAGTTGGAGATCTGTTGACACTGGTCTTCCTGGTCATCCTGCGCTGCTCAGCTGCAGCAATTCTGTTGGTTTCACAGGTTTCTGCACTTTTGCGGACAACTGATCGCCCCCAGTCTTTGTCCTGGGCAGTCTGCTCCCATGTTGTGTGGCTGATGTTGAAGGCCTTCAGGAAGATCTGAGGTTGTCTGTGAGACGTTTCCTCTGGCCTCCATGAGAGCGTTTTCCTTGTTGTAGTTCGCCAAACAGTTTCTTTGGCAGCCAGTGGTCTGGCATGCCAACTACATGACCTCACCAGTGAAGCTGTGACTGCATCAGGATGGTGAAGATGCTAGGCTGGCCAGCACAAGTGAGGACATCAGTGTCCGGAATCTTATCTTGCCACTTAATGGACAATAGTAATGTTAATACGACGGCCACCACCACCCTCCTTCCTCACTCTGACTCCCTCTCCCGCACACACGCACCACCCACTCCCAGATGCCCCTCCCCTTCCCCGTCTCCCCCCCCCCCCACCCCACACACACACACACACATACACACGCCACGAAAACACCACAGTCAAACGGTCATGTTGAACGACAGTTCAATCTGCATGTTGTTTTCCATTCTTGCTGATGTGCATCGTTGAAAATCCACGGCAAACCTTGACGCGATAGTGAAGCGAATACGGGGCCTCTGACACACGTCATAACAGTGCTGACTGGCTCACTGCAGGCATTACGGGGCCTCTGACACACGTCATCAACAGTGTTGACTGGCTCAGTACAGGTATTACGGGGCCTCTGAAACACGTCATTACGGGGCCTCTGACACACGTCATTAACAGTACTGACTTGCTCAATGCAGGCATTACGGGGCCCTCTGACACACGTCATTACGGGGCCTCTGACACACGTCATTAACAGTGCTGACTGGCTCAGTGCAGGCATTACGGGGCCTCTGACACACGTCATTAACATAAACAGTGCTGACTGGCTCAGTGCAGGCATTACGGGGCCTCTGACACACGTCATTAACAGTGCTGACTGGCTCAGTGCAGGCATTACGGGGCCTCTGACACACGTCATTAACAGTGCTGACTGGCTCAATGCAGGCATTACGGGCCTCTGACACACGTCATTACGGGGCCTCTGACACACGTCATTACGGGGCCTCTGACACACGTCATTAACAGTGCTGACTGGCTCAATGCAGGCATTACGGGGCCTCTGACACACGTCATTACGGGGCCTCTGACACACGTCATTAACAGTGCTGACTGGCTCACTGGAGGCATTACGGGGCCTCTGACACACGTCATTACGGGGCCTCTGACACACGTCATTAACAGTGCTGACTGGCTCAGTGCAGGCATTACGGGGCCTCTGACACACGTCATTAACATAAACAGTGCTGACTGGCTCAGTGCAGGCATTACGGGGCCTCTGACACACGTCATTAACAGTGCTGACTGGCTCAGTGCAGGCATTACGGGGCCTCTGACACACGTCATTAACAGTGCTGACTGGCTCAATGCAGGCATTACGGGCCTCTGACACACGTCATTACGGGCCTCTGACACACGTCATTACGGGGCCTCTGACACACGTCATTAACAGTGCTGACTGGCTCAATGCAGCATTACGGGGCCTCTGACACACGTCATTACGGGGCCTCTGACACACGTCATTAACAGTGCTGACTGGCTCACTGGAGGCATTACGGGGCCTCTGACACACGTCATTACGGGGCCTATGACACACGTCATTAACAGTACTGACTGGCTCAGTGCAGGCATTACGGGGCCTCTGACACACGTCATTAACATAAACAGTGCTGACTGGCTCAGTGCAGGCATTACGGGGCCTCTGACACACGTCATTAACAGTGCTGACTGGCTCAGTGCAGGCATTACGGGGCTTCTGACACACGTCATTAACAGTGCTGACTGGCTCAATGCAGGCATTACGGGGCCTCTGACACACGTCATTACGGGCCTCTGACACACGCCATTACGGGGCCTCTGACACACGTCATTAACAGTGCTGACTGGCTCACTGCAGGCATAACGGGGCCTCTGACACACGTCATTACGGGGCCTCTGACACACGTCATTAACAGTGCTGACTGGCTCACTGCAGGCATTACGGGGCCTCTGACACACGTCATTACGGGGCCTCTGACACACGTCATTAACAGTGCTGACTGGCTCAATGCAGGCATTACGGGCCTCTGACACACGTCATTAACATAAACAGTGCTGACTGGCTCAGTGCAGGCATTACGGGGCCTCTGACACACGTCATTAACAGTGCTGACTGGCTCAATGCAGGCATTACGGGGCCTCTGACACACGTCATTACGGGGCCTCTGACACACGTCATTACGGGGCCTCTGACACACGTCATTAACAGTGCTGACTGGCTCACTGCAGGCATTACGGGGCCTCTGACACACGTCATTACGGGGCCTCTGACACACGTCATTAACAGTGCTGACTGGTTCAATGCAGGCATTACGGGGCCTCTGACACACGTCATTACGGGGCCTCTGACACACGTCATTAACAGTGCTGACTGGCTCAATGCAGGCATTACGGGGCCTCTGACACACGTCATTAACATAAACAGTGCTGACTGGCTCAGTGCAGGCATTACGGGGCCTCTGACACACGTCATTAACAGTGCTGACTGGCTCAATGCAGGCATTACGGGGCCTCTGACACACGTCATTATGGGGCCTCTGACACACGTCATTACGGGGCCTCTGACACACGTCATTAACAGTGCTGACTGGCTCACTGCAGGCATTACGGGGCCTCTGACACACGTCATTACGGGGCCTCTGACACACGTCATTAACAGTGCTGACTGGTTCAATGCAGGCATTACGGGCTTCTGACACACGTCATTACGGGGCCTCTGACACACGTCATTAACAGTGCTGACTGGCTCAATGCAGGCATTACGGGGCCTCTGACACACGTCATTAACAGTGTTGACTGGCTCACTGCAGGCATTACGGGGCCTCTGACACACGTCATCAACAGTGTTGACTGGCTCACTGCAGGCATTACGGGGCCTCTTCTGACACACGTCATTAGGGGCCTCTGACACACGTCATTAACAGTGTTGACTGGCTCACTGCAGGCATTACGGGGCATCTAACACACGTCATTACGGGGCCTCTGACACACGTCATTAACAGTGCTGACTGGCTCAATGCAGGCATTACGGGCCTCTGACACACGTCATTAACAGTGTTGACTGGCTCACTGCAGGCATTACGGGGCCTCTGACACACGTCATTACGGGGCCTCTGACACACGTCATTAACAGTGCTGACTGGCTCAATGCAGGCATTACGGGGCCTCTGACACACGTCATTAACAGTGTTGACTGGCTCACTGCAGGCATTACGGGGCCTCTGACACACGTCATTACGGGGCCTCTGACACACGTCATTAACAGTGCTGACTGGCTCAATGCAGGCATTACGGGGCCTCTGACACACGTCATTACGGGGCCTCTGACACACGTCATTAACAGTGCTGACTGGCTCAATGCAGGCATTACGGGGCCTCTGACACACGTCATTAACATTAACAGTGCTGACTGGCTCAGTGCAGGGATTACGGGGCCTCTGACACACGTCATTAACAGTGCTGACTGGCTCAATGCAGGCATTGCGGGGCTCTGACACACGTCATTACGGGCCTCTGACACACGTCATTACGGGGCCTCTGACACACGTCATTAACATTGTTGACTGGCTCACTGCAGGCATCACGGGGCCTCTGACACACGTCATTAACAGTGTTGACTGGCTCACTGCAGGCATTACGGGGCCTCTGACAAACGTCATTACGGGCCTCTGACACACGTCATTACGGGGCCTCTGACACACGTCATTAACACTGCTGACTGGCTCAATGCAGGCATTACGGGGCCTCTGACACACGTCATTAACAGTGCTGACTGGCTCAATGCAGGCATTACGGGGCCTCTGACACACGTCATTAACAGTGCTGACTGGCTCAATGCAGGCATTACGGGGCCTCTGACACATGTCATTAACAGTGCTGACTGACTCAATGCAGGCATTAATGGGGCCTCTGACACACGTCATTAACAGTGCTGACTGACTCAATGCAGGCATTACGGGGCCTCTGACACACGTCATTAACAGTGCTGACTGACTCAATGCAGGCATTACGGGGCCTCTGACACACGTCATTACGGGGCCTCTGACACACGTCATTAACAGTGCTGACTGGCTCAATGCAGGCATTCTTGTGGCTGTAGCTTGGCTTTTTTGTGAGTCGTGTAATGGTTTCCCGACTTGGGCATTGTGATGAGGTAAAGGTGCTTTACATACAGAGTCTGGTGGATACTTCTCTCCTGCTGTGAACTCATCTTTGCAGTATTAGCAGATTTCTCCATTTACGATCGAAATAGAAAAGGAAAGGTTGCTGTCTAAGGGCGCTCCACTTTGCTTCAATTTTAGTTTGCTACAAGGGAGATAACAGTGAAACAGCACACGCTGGCTGCTGAGAGGGAGATGGAGTTGATCACCTGTGATAATTATGTGTTTTATTCTGCACAATGATGTTGTTTTAAACGTTGGTATCGTTTTTATGCATGAACATTATATGCACACATCGGAGAAAAAAGAAAGCGACAGGCGGGTGGGGAGAGAGACAGAGAGAGGGGGGGGGCAGAATAAACAAATGATTATTGTTACCCTTCTTTACACACAAACATAGGAATTGGTTTTGCCTGCCCTACCATCATATCACTCTAAACTATCACCTCCACCACTACCATCTCTCTCTCTCTCTCTCTCTCTCTCTCTCTCTCTCTCTCTCTCTCTCTCTCTCTCTCTCTCTCCTCTCTCTCTCTCCTTTGACCCTTTCACCAATAACTGTTCTGATGAAATTCAGCATTCTCCATAGCCATCGTATTTTACAGACGCTGTCCATAGAAAATTGCGTGCAAAGTCGTCGATTTGGAAGACAATTTTCCGCCCCCCCCCCCCCCCCCCCCCCCTTTTTTTTTTTTTAAATGATAAGCGGAAACGTTTCGTATTTTGAATGCTTACACGCGTTGTCCGTTTCTTTTCCATGATCCAGAGCAGAAATTTTACATTGTCATCCCCAGTGTTTCAGTGGTGTGTTAATGAGAGATTGGCGCCGAATCTCACTGGCCCTAATTGGTCCATTTACACCGAGTGGGGTTAAACGTAGAGAATGTGTTCTACGCCAATTTCCGGGGTAATGTCCACTCTTCAGACTCACAGGTTTCAGAGTTCACTCCGGCGAGGAACTAATTGGTGCCACTGTCATTCAAACAGGAGCCAGGACCGGGTCTTTTTCTGTCTGGGTCGTTTTAAACAGGCTATTCTGTTTGTCTGGCTGGTTCCAGCCTGTTCTGCTGATGATGTCTGCTGAAGTCCTCTAATGACGCTCCCTGTTGTTGTCACCTTGTTTCTTCTTCTTCTTCTTCTTCTTCTTCTTCTTCTTTCTTCTTCTTCTTCTTTCTCTTCTCTTCTTCTTCTTCTTCTTCTTCTTCTTCTTCTTCTTCTTCTTCTTTTCTTCTTTCTTCTTCTTCTTCTCTTCTTCTTCTTCGTATTCTCATCCTCATCCTCCTCTTCCTCCTCCTCCTCCTCCTCCTCCTCCTCCTCCTCCTCCTCTTCCTCCTCCTTTTTCTCCTCCTTCTCCTTCTTCTTCTTCTTCTTCTTCTTCTTCTTCTTCTTCTTCTTCTTCTTCTACTTCTTCTCCTCCTTTTTTCCTCCTTCCCTTCTTCCTCCTCATCTTTCTCTTCCTTCTCCTCTCCCTCCTCTTCCGCCTCCTCTTTCTCTCCTCCTCCGCTTCCTTCTTCTGCTCCTCCGCCTCCTCGTTGTCTTCCTCCTTCTCCAGCTTGTTCCTCCTAGTCTTCCTCCTCCTCCTTCTCCTCCTCATTCTTCTTCTTCTCCTAACATACATACATGTATACATACACACATGCATTCATACATACACACATGCACATACATACGTACATGTATGCATGCATGCATGCATGCATACATACATACATACATACATACATACATACATACATACATACATACATACAAGCACTTATGCACACATGCATGCATGCATACATACATGTATGTCAATGACTTAAATTCATACATGCATAAATGCGTCATACTTATGCATACATGCGTGCGTGCGTACATACATACATACACACATACATAGATACATGCATGCATGCGTGCATGCATACATACAGACATACATGCATACATACATACATGCATCCATGCATACATACATACATACATGCATGCATGCATACTCACGTACAATCATGTATGTCAATGACTATAATACACGGTTGTCCAGAAAGCGCCGGGCAGTTCATTCCAGAAACCAAAAAGAATAGATATCAAAACCCATGCACACCCGTCTGTCTCTCTTTCCGTGCCAGCTCACTCTCTCTCTCTCTCTCTCTCTCTCTCTCTCTCTCTCTCTCTCTCTCTCTCTCTCTCTCTCTCTCTCTCTCTCTCTCTGTGTGTGTCTGGCTGTCTCTCTGTGTGTGTCTCTCTCTCTCTCTCTCTCTCTCTCTCTCTCTCTCTCTCTCTCTCTCTCTCTCTCTCTCTCTCTCTCTCTCAAAGAAAGAGGGAAAGAGAGTTAAAAGCCAACAAACAAACCAGCTAAAACCTCAATGCCGCACCAGCAGGCAGAACGATTTACGGGATGTCGCAAATATGACCAAAAACAAAAAAAGAGAAGAAAAAGAAGAAAGATCCAGGCCCTTATATCTTAATTTCCTGAGAAGAAAATGGGCAAAGCCTCAAAATATGCCTAGCCGTAAAAACAGAGAAGGGAGTAAGGGGTATGGAAGACTGAGAGAAGGGGATGAAGATTGTGGGGGGGGGGGGGGGGGGGGGGGGACGGGGGAACAAAATCCCCATCCCCTCGCCGCTGCAGTCGCCAATGAATCGTACCCCAAAAAGAAGACGGCGGCAGTCGTCAGCCGAGCGGCCATTTTGAATTCCCAGCGTTCCCTTGCAACTGTCGTTTCCTTTGCACGTGACACTGGCTGAATAATTTATCATGGGCATTGATTAACTGGCTGATTAGTGGTCTCCAGTTCAGGACACTGCCCGGGTAAAGCGAGCAGTGAGTGAGGAGAGGAAAGGAGGGGTGTGGTGGGACGGGAGGGAGGGAGGGGGAGGGGGTGGGATGAAAGCAAAGGATCATGAGAGGGGGGGGGGGGTAGAGGTGGGGAGTGGGTTCCTAGAAGAGTATAGTGGAATTAAGGAGACAGGAGCACGCGCGCGCGTGCACACAAACACACACACACGCGCGCGCGCGCGCGCACGAACGCACACACGCATGCAGTCACTCACGTGCGCACGCACACACACATACATACACACATCGGCCTATGCACGCGCGCTCACAAACTCACAGACATATATGCATATATATATATAGAAAGACAGACAGACAGACAGACAGGAGGAAGACTCGATGGGTGGTCTGGGCTATAGAAACGTATCTTTTTCCTAACACGCTATTCAAACAATGCATAGCAATGCACATTCAGAGAGGGTTTTTGTGTGTTGTTTTTGTTTTTTAAAGGTTAAGAAAAAGAACTCAGTTAACACCAAGAGGGAGGGGGACATGTTCTCTGAAACTCGGCAGTGTGTACAATGCATATTGCGCTCTATAGATGTTTCGCACAATGTCCAATGGACTTGTTTAAGACTTCAGTTGAATGTAACAGAAAATGTAGACTGCTTTCATTACATGATAATTATAATCTACAAAATCAGAATGCGTTCATAGCACAATATATTTGCTAACAATGTTTCACATGTTTACTATTTTGAAATAGTTTTCCTATTTCTTTTCAGCAACACACGTTTGTATATCTATATCTCAACTAATTGTAAAATACTTATTATAGCACGGGGGTGTTTGATTCTATTCTACGAGTTGCACTAGTATAGATATTATTTAGAGAATAATAGAATGACAAAAGAGGTCGCATCCGTACGTATATCTTCTGTAAATCCAGTCAAGGCCAGTGTTCAGTTACGCGCAAATGGAATGCATTCCAACATGTTTCGTTCATCGAATCCGCTAGTGTTTGCCCCAAACCGTATGACAGGACAGTACCAAAACATGGGTGTGATGTTGTCCTGCAACGTGTTGGCAGGACAGTACCAAAACATGGGTGTGATGTTGTCCTGCAACGTGTTACTAAAAGAACGTCGATCGGTGATGAGTGCTCCTATTTCCCGGCTTCATTCCAGTGACTAGTACCAAGGCATGTCTGTTTGTTGTTCTTGATTGGAACAATGTCGTGTTTACGTCAGAAGTGTGATCAAGGTGAATGAAACGGTTTCATTTTGAGATTTTCTCAACGTCAATTTTATGTCTAATTATATACAGAATTTTGGACGTAATTGAATTTTGATAAGTGTGTGATCAAACAAATACTTTGTCTAGAGAGAGAAGGTGAGACGTAGATACGGATGAAGACAGAGAGGAGAGAGAGAGAGAGAGAGAGAGAGAGAGAGAGAGAGACTGATTTATTGGTTGATCGATTGATTAATCTTTAATACGCAAGGATGAAGATTTTAGGCCAAAGCCTAGGCTTTCAATCTGTCCGTTTGTCAGCGAAGAGAGAGAGAGAGAGAGAAGAGAGAGAGAGAGGAGGAGAGAGAGAGAGAGAGAGAATGATGGAAAGAAACAAAAGTCGGGATGACAATGGCGGAGACAGTGGGAAAGGGTTGGGGTACACACAGACGGGTAGTGAATGTGATAGATGCTGAGTAGGGATGGAAGCAAGACGGAGGTGAGGAGGGTTTGGGAGAGAGAGGGAGAGAAAGAGAGGAAGAGAGAAGGAAACGTTCTGCCAAGAGTGGAAGCGAGAGAGAAGAACGGGTCGGTGTAACACGCCTTAAACACTGTCGCTCCAAAAGCACTGCCAAGGGAAGTTATTCAATAAGATTTTCGATAGGAATTTCTCATTCGAAACCCGACATAATATCACCCCTTCTAGGGACAGCATTACTCTGTCAAAAAGTCAAAGCTGGACGGTTCAAACAAACAAAAAAGGGGGGTCAGCTTGTGTTTTCATTCGGCATTTATGTAGAACGTGAAAGCGTTTTCTTTTTAATTTCAATGCGATCCTTGACGGACTGAAAACACAAGGGAGCGAAATCACGTCTGAAGACGAGTGGCCGGCATTGTGTCCGGCGTAGAGTGGTTTTGGCATGTTACTTACAGTTGGGGTGAGGGGGTGGCATAGATACAGTGCAAAAATACAGAAAACTATAACGTTTCAGTGACCTAGGGAGGTGGGGATAAAGGGGGGGGGGGAGGGGGGGAAGAGGGAGATTTGTTGGAAGAGAGAGAGAGAGTGAGAGTTTCGTTGGGAGAGAGAGAGAGAGAGAGAGAGAGAGAGAGAGAGAGAGAGAGAGAGAGAGAGAGAGAGAAAATCAGAAGAGGGTTGAGTTTTTTGGAGCGAATATTTTCATAGTACGGAAGGAAACTGGTCGTATGGGAGGGCGTGAGTAGGATGAGAGAGAGGGCAAGAGAGAGAGAGAGGGCAAGAGAGAGAGAGAGAGAGAGAGAGAGAGAGAGAGAGAGAGAGAGAGAGAGAGAGAGAGTGGTATGGAATTAAAGCGTTGTCTTTGATGAAAGCAATGGCGAAGGAAGAGAGAGAGAGTGAGCGAGCGAGAGAGAGAGAGACAGACAGACAGACAGAGACAGAGAGAGAGAATCTGTGGAACAGAGGCGATTGAGACACAGAGAAGAGAGCGGTGTGTGTGTGTGTGTGAATATATGTGTTGCGACAGAACAATGCCTTTCTTGTGGCAGCATCATCAGACGCGTCTGTACATGCCTCCTGTCCTTCACTCAATAGTAAGTCAAATGAAGGGTGATTCTGGGCCGTTTGTTCGTTTAAACCGCTGAACAAGTTGTCACACACGCGCACGCACGCACGCGCGCACGCACTCACGCACACACACACACACACACACGTCTCCAAAAAAAAAATGTCTGAAACGTAACACCCACTTAAAAACATATTCCATCATAATTATTTGTAAAGGCGGGGGGGGGGGGGGGGGGGGGGGGGGAGGGGGGAGGGGGAGGGGGGAGGGGGGGGGGGGGGGGGAGGGGGAGGGGGCGGGGGGGGGGGGAGAAGGGAGGTGGTACCCAAAGCAGTGATTAATAAGAACGGTCACAGCAAAGAAAGACGAAAAAAGACAACAAAAAAAGTTGTGTCGCGGACTGCTGTGAGAAAGAGAGAGAGTGACAGAGAGAGAGAGAGAGAGAGAGAGAGAGAGAGAGGAGAGAGAGAGAGACAGAGAGAGACAGAGAGAGACAGAGAGAGAGAGACAAAGAGAGAGAGAGACAGAGAGAGAGGGGAGGGATCCATGCCTGTCTGGTCCAGCGCAGTCAGCTCACACGGGCAGGCAGCTCTGCCTGGAGGCCATCGTCTGCACGCGCCCACACTATCAAAGATCGACAGTCACTCACCGTCTCTGTTGCTGCCCTTCCAGCAGCACAGCAGCACAGAGTGAGTGCAACAGGGCGGCCCGGCGGGGCTTAGCTGTGTGTGAGCTGGGAGGATGGTGACTGGGTCCGAATCGATGGTCCTCCTCTTTAACTATGAGACCCTTCACATCATGTCTCTCTGTCTCTCCCTGTCGTAAGGTCTTCCTTCTGCCTCCTCTTGGAGGCTGAGCGGAGGAGGGGGGGGGGGGGGGGGGAGGAAGGGGGGCTGAAAGAGGAAATTCGTCATAAACACTGGCATGGGACACTCGTACACAACACGAGGAGTGAGGGAGAGCGACCATCGAGCCCCCCCCCCCCCCCCCAACCGCCCCCGAAGTGAGGTAAGAGTTGGAGGAGAGGATACGGCGAGCATGTCCATCTCTCTGTCTGTTTGTCTGTCTGTCTGTCTGTCTGTTTTTCCTTGTCCAACCAACTATACCGGTGACCGGCGACGGTGGTTGGGGGAGGGGGGGGTTGTGGAGGGAGGGGGGGGGATAAGGAGCCCGGGGATGAACAGGCGGGTTGCGAAGTGTGTGTTTTAGTAGGGAAGGGGGTCGGGGTGGAGGGGGTCGGGAGGCCACGTGGGAATTAGACAGGAGGGAGACGGTGGGGGGGGGGGGGGGGGGGGGGGGGGGGGGGGAGGGGCTGGGGGAAGGGAGGGTGGGGGTGGGGGGTGGGGGGGGATTGGTTGTGAATGAGACCGGAGGGCGGGGGGGAGGAAAGGGATGGGTGTGGGGGGGGAGGGGGGGGAGATGTTCAAAGGAGAGGGGGTGCCAGGAACGGGGAAGAGGGGGGGGAGGGGGGGAGTGGGGAGGGAGGGGAGGATGGTGTGGGGAGCCCTTGGAATTACTCACCTAACTCCAAACCATCAGCACCATCTTGCAGCCCCCTCCCCCACCCCCCACCCCCACCCCACCCCCTCCATCCAACCAGAAACGCGAATCACGTTTTGCATTAAGGTTTTATTTTACCCTGATAACCCAAGATCGAAATTTCTGTACAGAGAGAAAGATGGGCAAGGAAGAATTGCCACGGCTAAGAAAAAGCAGACAGAAAGAAAGCATGGGAGGGGGGTGGGTGAATGTGTGTGTGTGAGTGGGGGGGGGGGGGGGAAGGGGGGAGGCAGTCAAAGGAACGTAAGTGCACGATATGTTTGATTTGCGCGCGGGGTTGAGGGCCAGCGCTTCTTCGCTTTTAAAGACGTCTTGGAGAGAGCGATAAATAAAGCGAGGGATTGGAAAAGATCAGTGAGAGAGAGAGACAGACAGACGGACAGATACAGAGAGAGAGAGAGAGAGAGAGAGAGAGAGAGAGAGAGAGTAATTGATTCGCGACTCGAGGAAGGGAGCTTACAGAAGAAGGGTAAGAGAGATATGAATACATCTAAAACACACTTAGGACACAAAAAAGACGAAAATGAATGTCATGTGTGCATGAAAGGACAGATAGGCGGAGCGAAAAGGGGAGATATGAATGCAAATAATATTCTTAAGTGAAAAATAAATGAGTGAGAGAAAATACATTCAAAAAGCAAAACTCCTTGTTTACGGGTGTAATTTACATGCACAAGGGTCTTCACACATGCGCGCGCGCGAGAGAGCACGCACGCACGCACGCACGCACGCACGCACACACACACACACATACATACACACACACACACACACGCACACACACATACATACACACACACACACACACACACACACACACACACACACACACACACACACCAAACACAATATATATATATATATACACACACGCACAAGGTATGTGAATATAATAGGGTATTGTTATAATTAACACGGACAGAACAACACTAGTCTAATGTCCATATTTAGATGAGTGAGAGATGGGCAGATAGACAGACAGACAGGCAGATCCTGTGTGTGTGCGTTTGCGTGAAAGTGTGTGTGTGTGTGTGGTGTGTGTGTGTGTGTGTGTGTGTGTGTGTGGAGCGCGTATGCGTGCTTCTGCACTTCAGTTGATCAGAGAATGAGGGAAAGAGAGAGGGGATGGGGAGGGCGATTGGAAACGGACAGTGTGTGTTTGGGGGTATACTTGTACAGATCAGAGGATATGAGAGACACAGAGAGAGAGAGAGAGGGGGGGGGAGGGAGAGATGAACCCCACGGAACATCTTTAAAAAAAAAATTTAAAAAAAACCCGCAATGAAGGGGAAACGGGTGTGGCTGTTAATTCAAAGTCCACTCGAAGAAAAACGACCCGCAACTTGCGAGGCGTGCACTCGACAAAGCGCCTCGACAAAACACACCAACAGGACTTGCCCCACTCTCTGTGCCTCTCCTTATCAGATTCTGCGCCAGTGGCGAACCAGGCTTCAGACCAACTGAGCTGTGTGTGTGTGTACCCTGCTCGGAGAGTCCATCGACCGAGAGCTCGTGCCGCCCGCTG
>CM031616.1:6295786-6300786 GCA_018398815.1 Conus ventricosus
ATCTGGAGTTTGTTTGCTCGTTTGCTTGTGTCTTTGTTTGTTTGGTTGGTTTCTTTGTTTGTTTGTTTGGTTTCTCCACCGTACTAATTAGAAGACTGAAATGGACATCCGTGTAACGAAGAGTGATTGTAGAAATAGGGCACACAGAAAAACAGAGTGCAAAGTAGCTGTTATTTTTTACACCATATAAAACAGAATGGTAGAAGTTCAACAACTGTGTCTGTTTTTCGGAACTCATAAGTAGCAAACCCACACCCTCGCCACTTCTCTCTACCCCCCCCCCCTCTCTCTCTCTCTCTCTGCTGTCTGTCTGTCTCTCTCTCTCTCTCTCTCCCCTCTCTCTCTCTCTCTCTCTCTCTCTCTCTCTCTCTCTCTCTCTCTTTCTCTCGCTCTCTCTCCACATTAATTCCCTGACATTGTAACATTGTAATGGATTCTTTTCTTTCTTTCTTTCTGTGTACGCAGGCTGATACTCCTGCGGACACTGCCTGTATAGACAGGCAGTGGAGTTGTGTGTATGACCGTTTTTCATCCCGCCATTAAAACAGCCATACTCCATCTTCGGAGAAGGTGCATGCTATGTGTAACATGTCATCCATACCAACGGCCAAACTGGCCTTCTCTTCCGAAAGTTGGTGATGGGATTTTACGTGTGTGCAAGATGTTGTGCGTGCGTTCACACACGGAACCTCGGTTTATAGTCTCATTCGAAGGACTGTATGGGGAATGGAGTCAGAACCAATGTTAACTCCGAGGGAGAAATCCCCTGTACGGAAATTCGAACCCGCAACCCCAGAATCACGAGTCCAGCGCTCTACCAACTGAGCTATTCCGGCCCCCACATTGTAATGGATAACAA
This sequence comes from Conus ventricosus, assembly GCA_018398815.1. Lineage (NCBI taxonomy): Eukaryota > Metazoa > Mollusca > Gastropoda > Neogastropoda > Conidae > Conus > Conus ventricosus. Next base: position 6,296,646 of record CM031616.1, read on the forward strand.
TTATAAGGCACAATGAGACAGCAAAAATGCTGTAGCCGGTTGGAAAAGCTGCCCGGTGCAGCGCCGGCAGAGCAATAATACAGTGAAAAGTAGAATGCGGCAGAGAGAAAACAGCACTCAAAGATCGATACTTAGACTGAAAAAGTAGAATCCAGAAGAGAAAGTAACGCGACAAATCAATACATGAAGGAAAAAAAAGTTGAATCAGAAAGGTTTTGTTGGCAAATCGATACATGCAGTGAAAATAATAAGCGCTCCACACGATACCTCTGTGTTGCTGTATCAAAGTTGAGCATATACGTCGACTGGTGTCTCCAAACCGCTCAAACGGTCACAATGGTCCAACACAATCGAAGTTGCCATGGTGATCGTGTGATGGCTTACAACCATATAAGGTATATAAGACTGTTCCGGTTGCATTTAAGAAATATTTAGCTTGGAGATTGCAGGAGAAAAAAGGGGCAGCAGTTAAGCGACTTTTTGTGCTAGACATAGACGTTGAAGACAGCTTGGTCTGCTTGCATGGTGGTATAATTGTTTCACTCGAAGTTGAAAATTCGGCAAAGCTCTTATCATTTTCGGCGTCATGCGCCACGGAACTCTTAATTCGAAGAAAGTATTGTACACAAAAATCTTTACAAAAAAAAAAAAAAAAAAAAAAAAAAACCACACAAAACTCGACAAGCCCGTACACTGAGTGATATGCTGTTGGCGCTCCCTAACCCGATCAAAAGTCATGAGCGTTTTTAGTATCCTACCTATCCTCCTCGTTCCCGTACAGATCGATCAGTCTTTCATTGCCGAACAAATCTTGAGCCGCCATTTTTTTTTCCTCCTGGCGATCAGGTCACATGAAGATGATGACGCTTTTCATTGGCTGTTTGTCGACAACGTTGATTCCCGAGTTGAACCGAGTCGGGCGGAAATGGAGCATGTTCTAGTTCCTTCCAGCTGGTAGAGTGGAATTTCACCACCCGAATGATTTTGTCACCGAACTCCTCGCTCGCTCGCACGGTGCGAACTTCGGTTTGTGGATCTCTCAAATACCAGTTTTCATGCAACTACAACTGGAGTTGCACGGTGCGAGAGGCCCATTAGAATTCAGCAGGGAAAAGGCAGCCCTGGCAAAACCATGCGGGCAGTAAGAAATGTAATTTAGTGGGGATACGTTTTGCCGACTGAACTGACCGGAGCCTTTGACACTTCGCCGTGGTGGCGGTTCTAGCAAGACTTGGTGTGACGGAAAGTACTAGGACGATATCTGTTCTAGCTCCGGTTCGTATGGAAGGAAAGAGAAAGCAGGGAAGAGGGAGGGAGGGGAGGGAGAGAGAGAGAGAGAGAGAGAGAGAGAGAGAGAGAGAGAGAGAGAGAGAGAGAGAGAGAGAGAGTGGAGAGCGGAAGTAAAGGGAGAAAGGAGAGGGGGGCGGGGGGAGAGAGAAAGCAGCAGGTGGAAGACGTCTTCAAACAAGGATGGTAGAATCTTTGCATTTTATTTATCTACTTATTTATTTTTATGCTTGTGATTCTCATACAATAATGACACGCGGGTAGTGACCAAGGCAGGTACGTCAGCCTACGATCGACGAGGGAGACAGACAGACAGACAGAGACGGGCGACAACACTTGCAAATTCCCGAACAGTTCAGCAGAAAAGCATGTAGGTGGAGATACGAAGAGAAAGAAAGAAAAAGAGACGAAACTCCATGTTGTTTCACACAGAACATAATACAGTAAATAGCATTGTTCAACAACAGAAAGAAAGACATCAGTGCCGAGAGAAAGCGAGAAATATCCTTCCATGTCGTCCATAGCCCAGTCAGCCACGAAGATCATCTCAAGGTGAAAGTGTGTTTGCCCATAACACTGTATACGAGAAGGTAAGAAAGATATAGGAAGAGAAGAAAATTGAGAGGGAGAGAGAGAGAGAGAGAGAGAGAGAGAGAGAGAGAGAGAGGAGGAGGGGGGAGCAGTGGAGAGAGGAGAGGAGAGCGGGTGGGAGAGAGAGGGTGGTGGGGGAAAGGGGAGAACAAGACAAAATAAAGGTTATCCCTGGAAAAAAAAATAAACAGAGGAAAAAATAAGTTTTTCATCTTTTGAAGCCAGCGCAGTGCTGTACGTATTTGTCAGTTGGCTGGTGACTTCTTTACACGTAGAAACTTCTCCCTGCTTGCAGGCAGCTAGCTGGGGTGGGGGTGGGGGGGGGTTAGTTGGGGACGGAGAGGGGGGAGGGAGAGGGGGGAGGGAGGTGAGGGGGGAGTGAGCGTAGCCGCGCCTTGGGAACCACCGAAATCAATAGCCTGCTGCTCCTGTCAGTGTCACCTCTCCCTGGCATCCATCGCTCCGACTCCCAGCATCTGCATTACCATCATGTGCATCGACAACCGCATATCGACAACCACGTATCGACAACAACGCATCACGTAGCACGAACACACACACACGCTCACACACACGCTCTCTCTCTCTCTCTCTCTCTCTCTCTCTCTCTCTCTCTCTCTCTCGCTCGCTCGCTCGCTCGCTCGCTCGTGCGTGCATGTTGTTGTTGCTCTCATGTCTTCTTTCCTTCTTTCCTGTTTTCGTTTTTTCTCCCTTTCTTTCTTTCTTCTCCGTTCTTTTGTTTTACTCGTTTTTTCTTTCTTTCTTATTTTTTTTTCACCTTTGTTTCTTTTCTTCTTTTTTTTATGTCTGTCTCATTTCAGTCTCCGCCTGAAATTACACTTTCAGCTCTGAGATAGTTTCCATGGTCGACTTTGGCTGTAAACAGCATGAACTGGATTGGATTCTTGGTCGACTTTGGCTGTAAACAGCATGAACTGGATTGGATTCTTTCGTTTCCTTTCTTCCCTCCCTCCTGTGGTTTGCTTGCATGTTTGTTTTGGTTTGTTTTGGTTTGCTTTCATTTTATTTACCCTGTACATGCACTGTACACTCTCTGTGACGTTATTTTGTGTTGAGGCACAGGGGATACGATCGTATATCTCCAGACTCACGGGACTCATGGGAAGCTGCTAAGAGGGCGAGAAAGAGAGAGAGAGAGAGGGGGGGGGAGATATATCACCAGAATCAATCTCTCTCTCTCTCTCTCTCTCTCTCTCTCTCTCTCTCTCAAAGTGATAAAGGTAAAAAGGTCTTTACAGTTACGGTGGAAGTGAGATTTACGTCCCATTACAAGGACAAGTTGTTTCCCTTGTCACGCTCGGTAAGTGCCGTTGCTGTACGATAACAATCGCCGCATCAGTACCTCCCCATGGCAAACATCGCCGCATCAAATTTCTCTTTCAGTGGTCTGCGCGCCGCAAAACTCTTTTCTCGGAACTTTTACATTGCTCGCCGCTGCGAGCCAGCACGACACTGACGAAACCTGGGGGGGGGGGGGGGGGGGGGGGGGGGGGGGGGGGGGGGGGGGGGGGGGGGGGGGGGAACCTCCTTGGCCGGGGGGCGGAGTCTCACCTTGACAATTTGGACCTCGTACAAATAAAAGAGAGGCTTTGTTGTCGACCCTTCGCACGTTCAGAGTCCCACTCTCCAGGCCATAAGACTCAAACTACCGGTCGTTGAGTGATATTGCAGGGTGGAAACACTTTTCTACTGGGACAAAGCAAAAACAAAGCTGCATGGAAATGCAGCGACGAAAACACCGGAGACGCGGCTCGCGCATATTGCTTCGGTAAACTCAACGAAAAGTTTACATTTCCTTTGGGGGGTGGAAGTGTGTAACGACGCCATTGTCCGTGCGACTCGCTGGCCATCACGTAGGCTTACTTTTTTTTGTATTTCAGGGAAAGACAATCCCCGGTGCTCATGTTGGCTTCTTTGGAGTCTAGCTTTTAGCAGTTGGACAATATGATGGCGTGCAAAGCGTTATGTCCACCCTTTCAAGAGAACTGCCGTGGAGAGCGCTCTCCTAATGGCAACGCTTCGGGACACGGATATAGGCCTGGTCGATACAAAGACACCGATTCAAAGGCGAAACTATGGGATTGTCAATGAGCTGTTGCTCGAAATATGGGATTATGGAGACAGTCAATGGGTATTTCTACAGGCACACGCACTCACCTTCGGGCCACAACACACACATACAGAGATACATATATATATATATATATATATATATATATAGAGAGAGAGAGAGAGAGAGAGA
>CM031616.1:6305786-6320786 GCA_018398815.1 Conus ventricosus
GATAAGATCGTTTTAGAAATAACACAAATTTCAAGTGGTCTTATATTAGAATCATGGGTTTGAAACTGGTTGGTGCTAAAAATTACAGCATTTTAGAAGAGCTGGCGTTGAAAGGGTGTTAAAGCATTAGAAATGGTTGTAGTTAATACTAAGTGTAACTTACGAGCAATGTAAGTAATCACATTTTTTAGGGGGACATTTTACGCAATCCTCAGTAACCTTTGTCACAATTAGTAGAAATATCCGCCTGCCCTCTCTGCGTGTTTTGTGTGATATGCAACATTCACATCCTGTCAACTAAGAGACTGGGAAAAGAGATGCCGTCAGTCTCGGAGCTCTCAATGACATACAGATTACAGGCCCGCAGTTCCGTCTTTCAGAAGCACCGGAGGTACCGTCGTCCCTCCCGGTTCAAATGTCAGAGAACTACAGTAAGCTGTCCCCTCCCCTCCGTGAACCCCTCTCCATTGATCAGCCGAGCTGGCAGCGGCTTAGACAAGCCATGAAAAGTCCATCTGAGGCCCATCTCCCGCTCGCTTGGATTTTAGTGGTTAGCCCAGCCCAGGAGAGAGGTCGACAAGAGTGACGGCCAAGCGTGAAAACGATAACCGCCGTGTTTGGCCATCTGGAGGAGAGAACAGCCCAAACGGTCGTCGCCGGGTTATCCCCCTGACTAAGTCGTCTGGGGCCTGGAGGAACGATAGGGGCTTGATTGCCTGGTGTGCGGAGGTTGGAATGTGCAGGGGCGGATCAGTATGACTGAAGGGGTGGGGTAGTAGTCTTTTCAGGCGGTTATTGCCACCGATATCTGGTTCCGCATACCGCAGACACTCAACCCGCAGGCAAATTTAGTATTGCCAGTTCTTCCACATATGCGTAGACCCAAAGTGGATGGGTCTGTCCTGGTCATACATGCACAAGATCGACGTAAAGTACGTCCCCACATTTCTACTACTTGCTGATGTCGTGTGATTAGAATGCGATTCGGTTCAGCTCACGTATCCTCTCATCATTGTGTTCAGCGCTCTACATACTCCGTGTGGTGTGCAGATAAGACCCCTGCTTCTCGGTCAGCCTAAAGAGATAGCCATGGTCCGGGTGTGTGGTGGTGGGGGGGGGGGGGGGGGGAGTGGGGGGAGGGGGGAAGGGGGTTGCTCCGTTTCAGAAAAAAATAGAGCTCCGGCTGATTGCAGATACATCCTCTTCAGATACATCCCCTTCAATGAACCATTGTGGGAAGGACTCAGTCGTTCGAGTCGTGTTTGACATTCATTGCCAACTCTTTAGACTGTGCTCACTTCGATTGCACTCCGAATCCATCTCCATCGTTGTGACAATCTGTACACGGCATGATCTGAAGACGGTGACGTCTTCGTCTGGATTCATTACAGAACGGCATTCATCATCACCTAATTAACCACGTGCTTCCCCTTTGATCGAAATCGAATGGAACAGGCTTCGATTTCTTTTAGTTTTATTTTTCTTCTTCAACAGGAAATGTCACTCACGCTAGCTTGCTCCCACCCTCTCTCTTTCCTTTTCCTCCCCCCCCCCCCCCCCCTCTCCCACTTCCGTCCCTTTCCCCACTACTCCCTGTTTAACCATCACTAGCAGCTCGCTCTCTCTCTCTCTCTCTCTCTCTCTCTCTCCTCTCTCTCTCTCTCTCTCTCTCTCTCTCTCTGTGTGTGTGTGTGTGTGTGTGTGTGTGTGTGTGTGTGTGTGTGTCTCCCAAATGCCACCGTTGTTGGAATATATTGATCACAGCGTCCGTTGGAGGCCTTGGAGACGACGACTATGACTTTACCGATATCAGGAAGTTGTAAAACCCACGCTCACCGTGGAGTACAACTCATCTGCATCAAAGCCTAGCCTCCTCTCTCAGCTTAACACAACAACAGACGAACAGTTTGTTTACTGTGCGCGCTTGTATGTTCCTAGTTCTGTGTGTTTACCAGACCTATTTTATTCCTTTATTTATTTATTTTATCGGGTTTCATTTAATTCTCCGCATCCCTGAAGAGGATGAAATGAATTGAAGACCGAATTTGACAACTCTTGATGTATAAAGGGGGAATGATGGCAACTCTTGATGTATAAAGGGGAATGATGGCAACTCTTGATGTATAAAGGGGGAATGATGGCAAGGAGGAAAGAGGGATGGGGGGGGGGGGGGGGTTCTTTGCTGTCAAGGAGTAGAATGTTTGCAAGAGACCTCTGGAAATCAGATGAATTGCCTCCCGCTTTCCATTGTCTCTGTTTTCTCCCCGTCCTCGTCCTCCCTCTCTCTCTCTCCTCTCTCTCTCTCCTCTCTCCTCTCCTCTCTCCTCTCTCCTCTCTCTCTCTCTCTCTCTCTGAGAACAAATCCCACTATGAGTTTCTTCATATCTGATTTCCGCTTTTTCTTTCTGTCGATCTGTCTCTCTTTCTTTCTTTTTTTTCCCCCTTTCTTTTTTCTTTCTTTCTTGCTTTCTTTCTACTTTTTTTTCCTTCCCCTTCCTTGTTTCTGCTGATTCCTGTCTGTATTTCTTTGCTTCTTTCTTCCCCCCCCCCCTTTTTTTTCTTTCTTTCTATCATTTCGTTTCTTTTCCTTTCTTCTACCTAAGTCTTACTGACTGTTTTCCTCTTTCCCTCATAACGCTGTCAAACTTTTTTGTTTGTTTTGGGGTTTGGGTTTTTTTGCACCTCGACCAGCATTTCCCATGCCAGTCATGTTGCTTTTCTTGTTTATAGCCCAGCCGACCGTAAAGGCCACATCAGAACTGCCGTTCCCGGCTCTTGGAACGCTGTGTGCTCGGACAGACGAGGAATGGACGTGAGTGGTGTGGAGGGCAGTGTAAAGTGGCCCACACTGACTGGCCACAATCAAGGCCATGATGATGAGCCCCAGAGGAAGGATCAAAATCATATGAGGGAAAGGAATGGAGGGTGGGACGGGAGGGGGAATACAGAAGGTAGAACACAGAATATGAGTGATTGGTCGTGGTCTGTTTTTGTGCCCCGTAAAATTACTTTGCATCATTGCGAAAGACACTGGGATCAAATATATGAAAATTCTCTCTCTCTCTCTCCTCTCTCTCTCTCTCTCTCTCTCCCCTCTCTCTCTCTCTCTCTCTCTCTCTCTCTCTGTGTGTGTGTGTGTGTGTGTGTGTGTGTGTGTGTGTGTGTGTGTGTGTGTGTTACCTCCCCCCCCTACCTTCAATCACTCACAGGATCAAATACCCCCCCCCCCCCCCCCCCCCCCCCCCCGCCCTCTCTTCATCCGACCCTCGCAACCACCCCTCACATTATTGATTCAACTTGACAATCAACACACCCTGACAAGAAACTATGTACAAGAACTCCAGAAAACAGCCAGCAGCACTCCGTTTATTCGTACCGTCTCCCACAAGCCCCGGAGTCTGTGTACATGGCCGGGAAGGGCCGGTCCGACCCGATCCCCAGCGCATCATCTGTCTCCCAAGACACCGCTCTGAACTGGCCCGGGGCGTCCGCTTCGATCTGCCCGTGCCCAACACGGCGGGACAAAGGCTGGCTCTCCACTCTCAGTCAGCGAGTGCATGTTTTTAAAAACCCCTGTGAACTCCTGTCTAAAAAAAAAAAAAAAAAAAAAAAAGAGAGAGAGAGAGAAATAAAAGTAAAATGATTAAAAAAATACTATGGCCCGTACCAAGCCTGCTAAAAAAAAATTCAAAAGAGAAAAAAAAAAAAGAAAACTTACCCCGAAGCAAGAACTAAAATGTCTAAAGGCCCCGCCACACAGTGCGTTTCATGAGTATGGGTTGAACTCGATAGTACACCGATCGTTCGTGTTTATAAAAGTGTAGAATGGAAAAGTCGACGGTGTCCGTTTCGACCTGTCCATTCCAACTGAAGAAAGTTATATTTGGAAGGGACCAACCTTCACGCCCACCCCCCCCCCCCCACCCCCTCACCTCCTCGTTCCCCACATACCCTTCTCTGCTTCGATTTTTAGCGCTGACCTCTGGTTTGCAAAACGACCAGAAAGACGTGTGACAATCTGTCCCAATCAGACTGGCTGCACACCATCGTAGTTCTGGGACTTTCCAGGTGACTACATTCATTTTGAATGGCGGTCTTCTGCTCTGGTTCTGTAACTTACCATGTCATGAGCTGTAAATGCTAGGGGTGTTTAGACGTTAACAACATCCTTGAATCAGAACCGATGTCATGAGCTGTAAATGCTAGGGGTGTTTAGACGTTAACAACATCCTTGAATCAGGAACCGATGTCATGAGCTGTAAATGCTAGGGGTGTTTAGACGTTAACAACATCCTTGAATCAGGAACCGATGTCATGAGCTGTAAATGCTAGGGGTGTTTGGACGTTAACAACATCCTTGAATCAGGAACCGATGTCATGAGCTGTAAATGCTAGGGGTGTTTGGACGTTAACAACATCCTTGAATCAGGAACCGATGTCATGAGCTGTAAATGCTAGGGTGTTTGGACGTTAACAACATCCTTGAATCAGGAACCGATGTCATGAGCTGTAAATGCTAGGGGTGTTTGGACGTTAACAACATCCTTGAATCAGGAATCGATGTCATGAGCTGTAAATGCTAGGGGTGTTTGGACGTTAACAACATCCTTGAATCAGGAACCGATTACATGAGCTGTAAATGCTAGGGTGTTTAGACGTTAACAACATCCTTGAATCAGGAACCGATGTCATGAGCTGTAAATGCTAGGGGTGTTTGGACGTTAACAACATCCTTGAATCAGGAACCGATGTCATGAGCTGTAAATGCTAGGGTGTTTGGACGTTAACAACATCCTTGAATCAGGAACGGATGTCATGAGCTGTAAATGCTAGGGGTGTTTGGACGTTAACAACATCCTTGAATCAGGAACCGATGTCATGAGCTGTAAATGCTAGGGGTGTTTAGACGTTAACAACATCCTTGAATCAGGAACCGATGTCATGAGCTGTAAATGCTAGGGGTGTTTAGACGTTAACAACATCCTTGAATCAGGAACGATGTCATGACCTGTAAATGCTAGGGGTGTTTGGACGTTAACAACATCCTTGAATCAGGAACCGATGTCATGAGCTGTAAATGCTAGGGGTGTTTGGACGTTACCAACATCCTTGAATCAGGAACCGATGTCATGACCTGTAAATGCTAGGGTGTTTTGGACGTTAACAACATCCTTGAATCAGGAACCGATGTCATGAGCTGTAAATGCTAGGGGTGTTTGGACGTTAACAACATCCTTGAATCAGGAACCGATGTCATGAGCTGTAAATGCTAGGGTGTTTAGACGTTAACAACATCCTTGAATTAGGAACCGTGTGTGGTAGTGTTGTAGAGAGGGTGATCCACGAGCTGTCATGGAGCTGTGGGATTCATTTCCATTATGAGACCGTTGCAGCGAACATGTGAAGTATTGAACACTTTTTATCTGTGTATGATTCCAAGAGAAACATGGGAACCAGCCCTAGTTCTTCATCTCAGTTAGCGTTGAACCACGCAGTGAACGGGACGTCCAGCCAGATGTAGCAAGCAAGCTTCACCAACGCCTACGTGAACTTGTGCACAGGGCCGTCACGCTAGGGAAAGGTGCTTACGGTCACGAAGCTCACGGTGAGAAATGTATCGATCGTCTTGATGAGACGAGTTGGGACAGTTTGTAGATTGGGCCTGGACGGTGTTTTGCCAAGTGCGTCCGTGAAATGTAATATTATGACACGAAGACTTCATTCTACATTGAACATGTCATGGTTGTATCAGCAGACAATGAAGAGTTACCCCCACTTCTGTGTAAAGCTGCATTCCGACTGCTCAGAACAGTGAGTCCATTCCCATTGGCTGATAATGTTGAGTTTGGAACGACTTAGGCTTCTTAGAGGACAACACATTACAGATTGTCCGTTACAATGTGCGTCTGTCCATTTATAACTTCTTCATGCGCTTGGTATTTCATGGAAAGAAAGGTCTTTGTGTGTCACCTTCCGAACAGTGCAGCCAAGAATGGCCGCAAGAACACACACACACACACACACACACACACACACACACACACATATATATATATATATATATTATATATATATATATTATATACGCGCGCGCACGCTTCCCCCAGACCCTGTTGAAATTAAGCGCAAGCAGTATTCAATTTCACTTGCAAAAAAGTCCAGATTTTCAGAACCGGGAATAAATTTTCCCAACACACGCCATCTAACAACTGTGGTGAAACTTCTGGCGCGCAGTGGAACCAGTGCGTCCCCCCCCCCCCCCCCCCCCCCCCCCCCCCCCCGTTCCCCCCACCCCACCCCACTCCATTAGGGGTCCCTGATCAGGAGTTCGGTTTTTCTTCGCCTCGCTATGAACCGTACAGTTTGAAGGACTGGCGTTGTAGGGCATCGGTAAAGCTTTCTGTAGACGGCCTGGACATGTAGTGAGATGTTAGGAAGGAATAAATACAAAGGAGATCAACATGTTGAAATGCTGTGTACTTTCATTTCACATTTTCTGATGTTTTTGTTCACTCCACCAGTGTCGTCCAGACATCACAGTCAGTCAGCTATTAGTTCACCTGTACCCAACGGCAGACAGCACTTTGCTCTTGGCCGTTCTTGTTGGAAATTTATCAATAAAGCTTGCTTGGTTGGGCAGTGATCTTGACAATCCTTGTTTCATCTTCACAGCGAGTTACATGTTGCCCGACGAAGGCAGACTGGTGGAAGAAAACGAAAGGATCGTTTAAGATGCGTTTGGAAATGTTTAAGTCCTTGCGAAGGAAAGTAATCAATCACAAGAAAACAAGTTTGCTGAAACGAAAATAAGTGCGTGGCTGGTTGACCAAAGTTGGCGCTCTCGAGTCGTGATGCAGGGTTTCGTTCGGCACGGTAGTAATATTCAAGTTCACAGCATTTTAGAAATGAACAAGCCAGCTTTGGACAGAGAGATTGCTAAGATCGATGTCACATCTTGTTCGGAACAGTTCCAAGTTCAACAGTCTGAAGATCTATCTCAGTCACACGCCAGCGGCGAGCAGTATTTTGCGGGATGTGATGGATGTGTTCTCTCCCTTGAAATAGAAAAGTCGTCCAGTAACGACAACGCGATGCGGACCATGGCCAACCAGCGATCCGTGCGATCGTCGAGTTCAGTGAAGAAACGCTGTAGGGATCTTTGTCAGCCAGTGATCTTCGTGAACTAACAACGGTATTTATGCACGGACTTGATGAAGTGAGCTTCAGTCGTCTGCGACTTGTCTGGTTCAAACTATGTAGAAGCGTCTTCACACTGGAACGGCGCGTAATGTCAGGTCAATCAATACATGGACGGCTTTAAACATGGCGGCACTATCGCTGACGTTGTGCCTCCAAGTCTGGACTTCCCTGTGTCGGCTCTGTCCTGGCCATTTCACCAAATTACGTGACGTGTTTGTGTGTTTGTTTGCCGGACGCAATTTGTTAATGAATTTATTTCAGAACCGTTTAATGTGAATTGGGGCTTCTCCGGCGTTGGATCAAAGGCTGACCTTTTTGTGAAGCTGCCATAAACTCTCCGCTGATTGAATGATTTCTTGATTGATTCGTGATTGATTGATTGATGGTTGATTGATTGACTGACTGAGTGACTGCAAAAATAAAGTGTATTGAATATGAGAACTGATTGATTACGAAAAGAATATTATATTACTCCTGAGAATATGATATCCCCCAGCTCAAAAAGAAATAACAGAAATACGGGATTAGGAGAAGCGGTGTTCTCTCTCTCTCTCTCTCTCTCTCTCTCTCTCTCTCTCTCTCCTCTCTCTCTCTCTCTGTGTCCCCTCATCCTTCCCACCCTCTCCCCCCTTCTCTCTCTCTCTCTCTCTCATAGTCACTAATGAAGGGGTGAATTACAATTCACTAAAAGAAAAGTAGTGACGCTTTATTAACGAATCAGTGAAGTGAGACACAACCTATTTGCTTATGACACGTTCTTGTGTATTATTGCGACGCAGTCTGATCAAATTTCTAACTACATTTACATGAAAAGTTGCGAATGTTCTGAGGTTTGGGGTGCAAAAAAAGGACGCCATTTTAAATGCACAAGGATTTTCATAGCAAACTAGTAGTTTTAATAGCATCCACATCCTCTTCAATCGCTTCCCTGAACATTCGACATCGTAAGTCTTGCTGAACATAACATTTACATATTTCTGTTACTACTACAATATTAGAAATACTACATCCGAAGTCTGCAAGAATTTGCATAATGAATCTAATCAAAATCAGTGTAGGATTATGTTCTGTTCAACTAACTCGTTTAAACGTTAAACAAACTGAATATATGTTACTTTTGTGGGCACTACTGTCAAAGTTTTGCCCCGAACAATCAGTCACTCTCTGTTTAAAGCAGTAAACAAACTGAATGAAACAATTCTATCTCTCTCTCTCTCTCTCTCTCTCTCTCTCTCTCTCTCTCTCTCTCTCTCTCTCTCTCTCTCTCTCTCTCTCTCTCTTGGTTTTTGTTTTGTTTTGTTTTTCTTATTTCTGTGTTTAATTTTGTCAAATCGATGTAATTGATCCTTTTCATTTATTGTTATTTTGAGGGCATAGTGTAGAAAAAGCTTCCAGCTTATCTATTCACCCTCAGTAAAGATTTAGAGTTTCTGTGTGTGTGTGTGTGTGTGTGTGTGTGTGTGTGTGTGTGTATGTGTGTGTGTGTGTGTGTGTGTGTGTGTGTGTGTGTTGTGTGTGCGTGTGTGTGTGTGTGTGTGTTGTGTGTGTGTGTGTGTGTGTGAGAGAGAGAGAGAGAGACCCTCCACCCCACCGCCAGCAGTGCTTTTCAGAACTAGATTCCCCCCCCCCCCCCCTTACTCCCCCACCCTGTCCCATTCCGCTCGCCCCCTTCGTCGATTTCAGTTGAGAATCAACAAACTTTGACACCGAACACAGTGCCAGAGGTCGCGCCAGCCTGTACGTCCTCAACATCCACCGTGGCCGCCTCGTCACTGACTGAAGCTCGGCTTCCTAAGCTCTTCCCCTTTTCACCCCCTCTCCACGGCTCTCTGGGGCTGTCCTTGTGTCATCTTCGTTCTGTCATTGGCTGAACAGCTTCCCAAACTCTTCCCTGTTTTGTTTTTTCTGCTTCAACGCTGTTTGAGACATTGCTTCCTATTAAACTCTTCCCTTCTTTCATCTCTACTTTATCGCTGACTGCAATGGAATTAACTGTCGTAAACAGTTGCAGGCCCTGTCAGAGATTGTCTTTCAATCTAGTTATGAAACTCTGTCTTAATTGAATATTCATTGATTGATTGTAGTCGTAAACGCGGGAATTGTGTACGTTAAGAATCCGGGGGAAATGGAAAAAAAGAGAACGAAAGATTTAAAGGAAGTAATGAAAAGAAACTCTCTCTCTCTCTCTCTCTCTCCTCTCTCCTCCTCTCTCTCTCTCTCTCTCTCTCTCTCTCTCTCTCTCCCCTTCGAGCCTCAAGTTCAACAGCGGTTATCTCTGGAACCAGAATGGTTTTGTGCCCGTGATTTGTCAAAATACTCAGGAACCCATGACCACAAGCCCTGTATAAGAGTCCCTCAAAATTGGGGAGAAAAAAACTTGCAACTCTGCCTCCTTGATTATTTTCTTATTTCATTTCTGTTCTTCCAGCTACCCGAAATTACACGAAATGTTGAGCAATCGTTTGAGTTTTAGCTCATTTGTTCCTCAACGATTTATAGTGATTGTACTTTAAAGGGGAAAAAGGACAGAGGAAAGGAAGGAAAAAAAAAGAAAGTGCCAGACACCTTTGTTGATGTTGGTATCCTCCTTTAGCTAATCAGTCAGATCAGTAACAGAGAAAATAAAATGTCCCTGTTGTTCAGAACCGGTCTGCTGTGCATGTAAATGAAGATGTGGATTGTTTATTTATTCGCTACCGGAGGAACAGTATCCAATTGCCGTTGCGCGATCTCGCTGTTGGCAGCAGTGGTGTACGAATCGCTCACGTCATGTCACGCACATTTTTTGTTGTTGTAATTTTTAGATCAGTGATAGTCATTGACATTGCGGAGATATGACGTTCGTTTCTGCATTCGAGTTATTCGTTGCTTCTACACAGGGCCATTATCCCAGCATACCTAGCGCCAGTAGTCTCCATGGTAAAGAAATGTTGTCTAACTGAGCTCTTGTCTGAATCTTGCACCTACGATAGTTACTAATCCATTGATGTACATTGTATTCATTTCATTCATCCGCTGCCTTTCTGCATCTCCACAGGAACATGTGAAATATGAAATACATGGGAAAACCTTGTGTACTTAGGCCTCTTTCGTATTATGTGATTAGTGCACTTGTCCCGTATGCTCTTCAAAGTTTGAACACAACACAGAAAGTAAAACACTCACTTTCGGTTTATTAGCATGCAGTTTTTGTCTCTAGTGTTTATTTTTCCTTTACTACTATATTTTCTTAATTTTCTTTTTTTTTTATTTTGTACATGTTTGCATTTATGCGTAAACGTATTTGTGTATATGTGCATATATATGTATTATAGTGTGTGTGTGTTTGTATGTCTGTTTTTGCGTCGTCTATTTAGAACAGCAACTTAATAGTCTCCTGCCGTTGCCTTTGCCACATATATGATTAATAACATTTGAACACGCTGTAAGCACTGACTTGTTGCTGTTCTAATTTCCACATCCACTGTAAAGCTGTATGTGATTGAAAGCTGGAAATAAATTTATTCAAACTCAAACTCAAAAGAGAATTCGTGTTAACAGGCAGCACAGCGTGCTTCCGATCAAAACTGTTGTCCACAGCAACAGACACACGTGCAGCACGACTCTTCTCTCTGTCTTTAATACATTTCTATTAACGAAAAGTATTGACGCTTTTTGAGAGGTGTTGGTTTGTGTGTGTGTGTGTGTGTGTGTGTGTGTGTGTGTGTGTGTTGTGTTCGTGGTGTGTGTGTGTGTGTGTGTGTGTGTGTGTGTGGTGTGTGTGTGTGTGTTCGTGTGTGTGTGTGTGTGTGTGTGTGTGTGTGTTGTGTGGTGTGTTGTGTGTGTGTGTGTAAAAGCTTCAGCACGTCGGCAACTGAACTGTAGTGTTCTTCCCCAGCTTCATGTTTCACTTGTTCACTGAGGCCGCGTGAGTGTGAAACATTTATGCCAGACATTGATTAAGTGCTGTTTTCTAAGCGCCTCATAATTACACGCTGACGAATGGGAGCGAAGCTGGTGCGGACGGGAAGGAGGCCGGGGGGTGGGGGGGGGAGATGGTAAAGGAATGACGAAGAGGGTGGTGGTAAAGGAACCGGCGGATGGGGGGGGGGGGGGGGGGGGGGGGGGGGGGGGGGGGGGGGGGTGCGGTATGAACGGTGATTTAGGAGGGAAAAAGAAGCGGGCCCTAATAAGCATCCACTACTGATAGGATGACTCACCCCCCAGACCACAAGACAAGGACAGGGGAATCGAAGACAGCGTAAAGATGTTGTGGGGCTTAGTTTGCAGGCTATGATTGGGGCCACCACCATCCGAATAAGAGGAGACTGGGTGGAGGGGGGGGGGAGGGGGTAGAGAGAGAGAGAGAAGAAGGGTGAAGGCGGGCGGGGGGGATGGTGGTGGGGGGGTAGGGGGGGGGGGGGGGGGGCGGGTCGGTGACCGTTGCAAGAAGAGTTGAAGGTTAAGAACAAGAAGCTACCACTTTTCTTCCTCAACCCACCCCCACCCCCCTTGCCCGCGCCCTTCCCTCCCCTCCCTCCCCTCAATTCTCAACATTCCTGATAACCTTCATCCCTCTTCTCCTAAGTTCAGAATCGGTGTAATGTTGCGGAACTCACCCATACCACCTCTCCAAATTTATCACCCAGACTTTTTTGTTTGTTTGTTTCCTGCTATAATACATGACGTTGGTTTGGACTCCAGTTCCCACGGAGAAGATCCAACATCAGATAGATGTTTTTGAGGTTACAAATACACATTGCAGTTGGTATCTCTAAACTTTTTTCTGTTTGTTTGCTCGTTTTCTTGGGTGGAGTTGGTTGTTTGTTTCGTGTGTGTGTGTGTGTGTGTGTGTGTGTGTGTGTGTGTGTGTGTGTGTGTGTTGTGCTTATGTCTCTGTCTGTGTGTGTATATGTGTGTGTGCGTGTGCGCGCCTGCGTACGTGCGTGCGCGCGCGCATATGTATATATGTGTGTGTGAGAGATAGAGAGAGAGAGAGGCGGGGAGGAGGAGGAGCAGGAGCAGAGGTGGTCAGTTTCTCTTAACCTTCAACTCTTCATGCCACGCTTAATGAATCCCTCTCTCCTTCATCTCCGCCCCCCTATTCCCCTCTATTCCGATGGTGGTGGCCTTCCCTCTAACCTAAACTATACGCCCAACAACGTCTCTATAATCTGAGATTCCTTGATTTCTGTCTTCCGTTGCACGTGCATGCGCGGACGTGTCCTCGCACACGAGCGCGACTGCCAGTGCGCTGTGTGTGTGTGTGTGTGTGTGTGTGTGTGCGTGCGTGCGTGCGTGCGTGCGTGCGTGCGTGCGTGCGTGCGTGCGTGTGTGTGTGTGTGTGTGTGTGTGTGTGTGTGTGTGTGTGTGTGTGTGTCCCTCTGTGTGTGTGTGTTTGTGTGTGTGTGTGTGTGTGTGTGTGTGTGTGTGTGTGTGTGTGTGTGTGTGTGTGTCCCTCTGTGTGTGTGTGTCCCTCTGTGTGTGTGTGTCCCTCTGTCTGTCTGTGTCTGTGTTCCGAGGTGGCACTGAGGCATCCAGGCCTAACAAAGCGTTATCTTAGGGACGCGGACTTTCGCACACGGTCATTTCTTTTTTTTCATAACCAGACAAAGGTATATTTACATTTTCATTCAGTTAACCTATCGGCAACCACTTCCACAACACAACACAACACAACACACAACACAACACAACACACCACACACACACACACACACACACACACACACACACACACACACACACACACACACACACATCTTGGTCGTCGTCTTCCATAATTACTGTCAGTTCAAGACGAGCGAGATCAATGTGCTTGCACTTCCACGTTTCTTTCATCAGTC
The DNA here is from genome assembly GCA_018398815.1 of Conus ventricosus. Classification (NCBI taxonomy): domain Eukaryota; kingdom Metazoa; phylum Mollusca; class Gastropoda; order Neogastropoda; family Conidae; genus Conus; species Conus ventricosus. The sequence goes on from CM031616.1 coordinate 6,318,812, forward strand.
ACCCGTACGTAGGCATTAACTGGTTTACCTAAGTGGAGGAGGGGGAGAGAGAGAGAGAGAGAGAGAGAAGGAGAGGAGAGAGAGAGAGAGAGAGAGAGAGAGAGAGAGAGAGAGAGAGAGAGAGAGAGAGAGAGAGAGAGAGAGAGAGAGATCATCACTCATTTTCCCCTGAAAAGAAAAGTTACTGTGCAGCGAAAAAAATAAATAAATAAATAAGTGAATACAAAGATAAGTATATAAATGAATAAATATATGAATGTATAAATAAATAAGTGACAGAAAAGAAGAATGAAATACAACTAACCAACCAAACCAGCCACCCCCAACCTTGTCCCCTTCGTTCAACTCACACAATACCAAGGTGGCGAATTTCGTCATTTCCGGGAGGCAAAAAAAGCCATGGGGCGAAAGTCCACCTGGCGGAAAGGAAACGGAACCGAAGTCATGGGATTGGAGAGGTTCCACGCCAGCTGCCGCCTGTCTTGTGGAGAGGAACGCGCTTACTGTCAAGTTGTGTGCTAGATACCCCGGCTGCCTGAGCAGCTTGCGGCCAAACAGCAGATAGCTAGCATTTGCTGCAGTAGAATGGGGATGGGGTTTTGTGTCGTGTTGTTCGCGGGGTATCAGCTGCCTCAGCTGTGTGGACTGATGGGGACAGCTGTGTAGGCGTTGGATCTTGATACTAGTCCGGTTGTTGTTATGTTGTTTTTTCCCCCTATGCCCACAAAACGGTTCATGAGTGATGTTTAACGTTATGCCGCATCGTCAGTGCTGGCTGTTCCCATCAGACCGCACAGACACTACAGTTGTTGTTTTGTTTTTGGGTTTTTTTTTGTTGTTGTTGTTTTTTGTATGCAATGAAGTTTCTTTGTCTGGAGTCATCCGTGACATCTGTCTTGTTTTGTTGACCTTTATGACGACAGTACCTTAAGTGAAAGATAAGTCATTGCGCGTATTAGATTGATAGATAGGTAGATAAATAGGTAGGGAGGTAGACAGATGCATACGTACATACACACAGACAGACATGGATGAATAGATAGATGGATGGAGAGATAGATAGATGGATGGATTTATAGATAATTAGACAATGCAGTGTATGTCTGTGTCTGTGTGTCTGTCTACTTTTTGTCCTCCCCCTCGACCCCCCCCCCCCTCCCCCCCCCCCCCCCCCCCTCATCGCACACCTCACGTCTGTCTCTTTCTGTCTGACACTAGCCAGCAGCGGCATCACTTGTGCTACACCATCAGGTGCTCGCTGATCCTTCAGCCAGCGTCTGCACCAATGAGGACACACCATCAGGTGCTCGCTGATCCTTCAGCCAGCGTCTGCACCAATGAGGACACACCATCAGGTGCTCGCTGATCCTTCAGCCAGCGTCTGCACCAATGAGGACACACCATCAGGTGCTCGCTGATCCTTCAGCCAGCGTCTGCACCAATGAGGACACACCATCAGGTGCTCGCTGATCCTTCAGCCAGCGTCTGCACCAATGAGGACACACCATCAGGTGCTCGCTGATCCTTCAGCCAGCGTCTGCACCAATGAGGACACACCATCAGGTGCTCGCTGATCCTTCAGCCAGCGTCTTCACCAATGAGGACAGTCTGTAGTCCACATATACAGTGGGGGCGTCCAATTTCACCTGTTCCAGTTTCACCTACGCTTTGTTATTCAAATGAGCAAGATGGCTGCCCCTGACCCATGCAGTTTCACCTACTCAGTTGTTCCCCTCCTTTTTACAGAATTTGCCAAAAGTCCAATTTCACCAACCTCGGGGTTGGCAAGCCGTCAGATTTCACCTACGACCTGTGGACCTGTGAACTGTATTTTTCTTGTTCTCTCTCTCTGCATGTCTTGCCCACTTTTTTATTTTTCAGTGTGAAATTGATTCAGTCTTTTCTTATAACTTCACCGACTCGTACTTTTGTAAAGTGTTTGAAATGTGAAATTTACTCAGTCCCTTCACCGACT